>MVGT01002411.1:52524-63864 GCA_002174775.1 Macleaya cordata
GTCTCAGTTGTACCTTCGCATATTGGTTTGTCCTAGAAGTAAACTAAGCGGAAAGGTCTTCATTCTGATCAGTGATATATACCTTTATTGGTTTTTCCTATTTGTCCTATAATTAAACTATCAGTCCTCAAAGGTCTTTAGGAGCTGATTTTCCTGCATACGATGCTTTGAATTAGTTTTTCTCGATTGCCCTAAAATTACAGCATCGCTTAAGAAGCTCTCTAATACTTTTCCTCAACTGAAATACATATCTACGGTTTTCCAGGTTTTCCTTAAAAATAAACCTTCGATAAAAAAGGTTTCCAAGTATAACACTTAAAACCCAACAACTCAAAATAAAATTTTCAAAACGGTCCTTGTTTATAAAGGTTTCTCAGGTTTACCCTACAAAAAAAACCCAATGCTTTTTAGGGTATTACCCTATCAAGCAATAAAAAAAGAAACAATAATAAAAGTTTTCCAATGAAAGGTCTTGAAGCTAGATAACTTTCAATACTTGGAAAACAACATAATTCTTTCAAACAAAAAAGGAACAAATAGCTATCAAGTATTAAGAAAAGCTTTTTCAGAAAAGTCCTGAAGCTATATAGCTTCTAGTACTTGAGAAATAACAGAATTCCTCCATACAAAAAGGAACATATAAATCAAGGTTTCAAGCATATACGCACATGAGCAAACCAAAAGAAACCTCTTCTGCAAACTTAAATCATAACTTGATATTGTTTCAAATAAACAAAAACAGTAAAAAAAAACAAAACAAAACAAAAACATACTGAAGTTTGCTAAACAAAAGAAGCTTTCCAGGTTACCAAAAGATAGAAAAGAACAAGTCAAAAGAAAAGTGAAATCAAAATAGAGTAACTCTGTTTACACTTTATCAGCTACAGTAGATGGCGGAGGAAATTTTGACTCTTACGCCAAGTGCTCCAAGACTTACAAAGCTTTGGACCAGTAATACAAAAAGGATCTCGAGAAAGGTTAGTCTCTGTTATTTTCTCCTCGAGACTTTCTAAGAGCTCTCCTTTTCTAAAAATCTTGAGTTTACCCTTCAATAAAAGTGAGAAGAAGATGCTTTCAAGATAAAGCTTAAAAATCTCGAGAAAGCAAAAACTTTAAAACATTAAGAAACTGATGTTTTCCTATAGCAAAGGAAAGTTAAAAGCTTTTAAGGTTTCCGACAATTGAGAAATTCAATTAGAATCTGTAGCATACTAAAGGTTTCTCGGTTTGCCTTCAAAACCCAAATTTTAAGAGGTTTTCAGGTTTCTCCTCAAAACCAAAGTCAGAAAGGTTTGAGAAAAACCCAAAACAAAAGGTTTTCGAATTTTACCTTACAACTCAGAATCTACGAGGTTTCTGGGCTTCTCCTCAAAACCAAAGTCAGAAGGGTTTGAGAAAAACCCAAAACAAGAGGTTTTCGAGTTTTACCTCAACACTCAAAATCTACGAGATAACCAGGTTTCTCCTCAAAACCAAAATCAAAAAGGTTTATAGAACACCCAAAACAAGAGATTTCCGGGTTTCCACTAAAACCAAAAGTAAGAAAGGTGTAAAAAGGAAAACCAAAGCAAGAGGTTTTCAAATTTCACCTCAAATACTAAAACACAAATTGGTTTCCAGGGTTCACCTTAAAACCTAGTATACGAGAGAACAAGAAAAAGATGGAAAAAACTGAAACTTGAAAAGTTTAAGCTTTCGGAAAGAACCTATATCAAATCCTGCAATGCAAGTAAGAAAAAAAGTGGTTTCCAAATAATAACCACAGCACTTTGGGTACCAACCTAAAACAAATATCGAAGTTTTTTCAAACAACAAAGAAGTTGAAAAGAACGTTCAAAGTACTTTAGTAAATTTTCCAAGACCAAAAGTAAAACCTCAACTACTTTCAAAAGAGGTTAGATGAAATTTGCAATAAGATTTGTTAGTTTTCCCAAAACTAAGGATTTGCAAATTATTCCAATCGTAGAAAACGAAACGTTTTTACAACACAATCAACGAAAGTAAGCTACAAAGTTTTTCTTTCAGTTTACCTAACACCTAAAAAGGTTTTCTAGTTGAACAAAAATAACTTGGAAATTTAGTTTCTTACAACACAAGAGGTCGAGCCTACTACGAATGGAAAGACCACGAACCAGGGGCAAAAATTGCCTTCACTTACAACAAACTTTTGAAATCTAGAAAAAAATTTAGCAACAAAAGCTAATCCAGTTAATTCTAGCTCCCTTCAAAAATGGTACAACACGTAAAGAGAAAAGCAAATACCTTTCCCAAATACACAAAAAATGCGTAGAAGCAAGCAAAACGCAGCTTAAGCGCGAAAAGTGCAACAACAATGCTAACTGGGACCAAAAGTCAAAGAGTTCCCTTTAACTTTTCCCACTGGTGCGTTCTTTAAAATAGGATTAAGAAATAAAAAAAGGTTTCCGAACAGAAACCTCTCGTTTCTTGCTGGGAGAAGGGGATAATAGGGGATATTAAAAAAATGGGAGCAAAATGTAGGAGTACCTATCCGTATTGAGCTTTCTGCTAGAGAAAAGAGGTTTCCAAAGTTTAACCTAACAAGAAGAGGCTTCTTAAAGGTAACCTGACGAGAAAAGACTAAATGAAAAGCTGTCAAGCACTTATCAAGTGGAAGATAAGTGTTCATCACTGATTAGCTAAGAACTTGATTTCTAACTTTAGCAACTCTATAAATAGAAGTATAAAACTCTCATTTGAGGATTACTAAGAATAACGAATGAGAACTATCTCAAATGATCAAGAGATCAGATAACTCTTCTAGAGCAAAGAAATCTCTCTCTCACTTTCTCTCTAGAACTCTTTACTTTCTCTCTCTAGAAAATCAGTTTCTCTCTCTAAAATCTTTGAGTGAAGGAAATACTTCCTTCAATTATCTTTATACAGCTACAAGTTTTCTTGTGAAACAGTGGATGGAAGAAGAGACAGGTGAGTTAACAATGTAATTTGAATCTATTACCTCTATAATCACTAATATACAACTTCATGATAAATGGTTTATAAGAACACTTATTAGGATGTCTTCAATAAACCTTTATCTTTTGTTGGCCTTAAAGATTTATTTGTAGGGAATTTTAGGCTCCAGTATCTTTTTAGATTAGCAATTAAAGGTTCATCCCATGTTTTTTCAAAAAGCTGAGTTTAGTCCCATTTTGGATGAAAACAGTTAACTCACTGTTAATTTGTGTATGTGTAAATCACACGCTCTCATTATGACATTAATACCCTCACTTTCCTGCGTGAGGGACTTAAGTTTTTTTATTTTTAAATTTAACTGTGAAGTGTGAACCCTGTTTTTCTAGAAGACAAAAAGTCTCAATTGTCCCAAACAAAAAGAAGCACATAAGGGCAAATAAGTAAAATAATCTCGTTATTCTCTATTATCAAGCTTTCTGCAACTGATTTTTCTGTTTTTTTTTTCTGTTTCTTTTCCTGTTCTTTAGTCCTTGCAACTCAAATGCTCCAAGGGTCACTGTACCAAATCTCAACCTCCATCGAACTCTTAGACTTAAAAATGCTAGAATCAAGCCCTAGTGCCCTATCACAGAGGCATCTTCATGTCCATGATTTTCATCCCTAATTCCATTTAAATTCTTAGAAACCCTACTTTTAGTATCAGATTTTGTGTTGTTGAAGATGGAAACTTTATCTTCCTTGAAAAGTTTAAATTAAGTTACCAGCCATCTGTTAGGAATTTCGTCATACCAACGACACATCCCCGATGCACAGTGGAACAGGCTTAAGGATCTTGAGACTTAATAATGATGAATCAACAAGAAAATATAATGACGAAGATAAAAACAAGCATCAACCACAACACAAGATATACGTGGTTCACCCTCACGGGCTACATCCACGGCCAAATCGGCGCACCGGAGAAACTTCCACTATTATCAAGAACATATTACAATGCTTCTTACTCAACCAACCAGATAAACACACATCAAGGATGTTACAAGACTTACCGGAGAACACCAACGAGAATCCATTAGAGATCGACTCTCTAAACTACTCCCAACAGCACACTCACATCATCTTCAACCTTGAAAGTCTATCTCCATGGTTGTACATAGTAACAGAGGAGAGAACATATGGAGAACACTAGAAACTTGGGTTGGGGCAGGGGCCCCAACCCCCATGAAGAAACCCTCAAACCCTAGATCCTCACAAACCCTTTCTCTCTCTCAACAAGTCTCTCACACTTTTGGATTCCTCACTATACAAGAAGACCAAAACCCTAGGTTTACCTCTTCTTGAACCTTAGGAACTCCAACACCTTTACATTGGCCTCATGGCACTCTTTAGCACACCTCTAACCTATCTAGGACCTCCCTATTTATAGGTTTACAAGAGGTATCCATGAAGTAGGAATCCTAGTCCAAGAAGGACTCAAAAAATAGCAACTTCATAAATTAGCAATTGCCTTTCAAGGGGTGTTGCCAAAAACTCTACACCATCTTCCAACGAAAATTCTGTGATCATCATTATGTCTTATTATAACAAAAAGTTTTACAATTATTGTATTACTTTTTACATTTAACGTTGTATATTGAGAGCAACTTTCAGGTGATGATATTGAATAGTGTTGGGTGCAAGAGATCCTAGAAATGATTTGAAGATATTAATATTAATGAACTAATGTAAGGGACGCCTTTTAGGGATGATGGAGATGCAGAATTTTATATATATGGAACACGGTTACAACTCTCAAGCTTTG
Organism: Macleaya cordata; assembly: GCA_002174775.1. Lineage (NCBI taxonomy): Eukaryota > Viridiplantae > Streptophyta > Magnoliopsida > Ranunculales > Papaveraceae > Macleaya > Macleaya cordata. The sequence continues at coordinate 57,260 of MVGT01002411.1, forward strand.
CTTTCTTTCNAGCAAGTCTTCAACATATTTTTCTTGAGAGATAAAAATTTCACCTTTTGATTGCCGAACTTGAATTCCAAGAAAATATTTCATGAGTCCCAAATCTGTCATCTCATACTCTTTCATCATGGCTCTTTTGAATTCTTCCACCATTTTTAAATTTGTGCCTGCAAAAATAAGATCATCCACATAAAGGCAAATAATAAGAAAATCATGCGTACCTTCTTTCTTCACATACATGGATGGCTCACTTTTGCTTCTTTGGAATCCATTTTGATGAAAATATTTATCAATCTTGATGTTCCATGCACGAGGTGCTTGTTTTAAGCCATACAATGCCTTTTTTAACCTGTAAACTTTATTCTTTTTTCCTTTTTCAATGTACCCTTTAGGCTGCTCAACATACACCTCTTCCTCCAATTCTCCATTTAAAAAAGCTGATTTTACGTCAAGCTGAAATACTTGCAATTCCATTTGTGCTGCTAATGCANAATAGAAGACATCATAATTAGTGGACCAATACAACCTCTAGAATTCTCTTCAGACATCACTTTAATTATTGCAAATTACAAATTATCTTCCAATACCCCTTCGTAATTTGTAATTTTCATAGCTGCTTTGAATTGATTGAATTTTTCTGAAATAGTAGCTTTTGTGAAGATGTCGGCCAGTTGTTCGTTGGTGTTAATGAATTGAAGTTGAATCTCCTCCTTTTGTATTAAGTTACGGATGAAATGATGACGAAGCTCAATGTGTTTTGTGCGGTTGTGAAACACCGGATTTTTAGTCATTGAGATTGCAGACATATTGTCACAGTAGATAGTTGTAGGATCATTATCTTCTTGTTGCAAATCAACTAAAATTCTCCTTAGCCAAATCGCTTCACATGCGGCATCCATGGTTGCGATATATTCTGCTTCTGCTGATGATAATGCAACGATTTTTTGCTTCTTTGATGACCAAGATATCACCTTTGACCCCAAGCGGAAAACATATCCTGATGTGCTTTTCCGATCATCAAGAGAACCAGCCCAATCACTATCAGTAAATCCAACCAGCTTATTTTCTTTTTCTTTCACATACCTAAGTCCATGATTTTTAGTTCCTTGTACATAGCGTAAAATACGCTTGGCAGTGGCAAAGTGTAGCTTACTTGGATCATTCATGAACCTAGAAATGAGACTGACAGGATAGACAATATCGGGCCTTGTATTTGTGAGATAGATGAGAGACCCAACCAAACTCCGATAAATTTTTGCATCAACTTTAGGAGCACCATCATTTAATTGTAATTTTTCATTTAAGCCAATTGGAGTAGAGACGGGCTTGCAATTTGTCATCTGGAATCTTTTCAGCAAGTCTTCAACATATTTTTCTTGAGAGATAAAAATTTCACCTTTTGATTGCCGAACTTGAATTCCAAGAAAATATTTCATGAGTCCCAAATCCGTCATCTCATACTCTTTCATCACGGCTCTTTTGAATTCTTCCACCATTTTTAAATTTGTGCCTGCAAAAATAAGATCATCCACATAAAGGCAAATAATAAGAAAATCATGCGTACCTTCTTTCTTCACATACATGGATGGCTCACTTTTGCTTCTTTGGAATCCATTTTGATGAAAATATTTATCAATCTTGCTGTTCCATGCACGAGGTGCTTGTTTTAAGCCATACAATGCCTTTTTTAACCTGTAAACTTTATTCTCTTTTCCTTTTTTTAATGTACCCTTCAGGTTGCTCAACATACACCTCTTCCTCCAATTCTCCATTTAAAAAAGCTGATTTTACGTCAAGCTGAAATACTTGCAATTCCATTTGTGCTGCTAATGCAAGAACAGTTTTAATTGTCTCCATACGCACAACAGGTGCAAAAGTTTTATTAAAATCAATTCCAGGCTGCTGTGAATAACCCTTTGCAACCAAGCGTGCTTTATGTTTTTTAATGGAGCCATCTTCCTTGAACTTGGTCTTGTAGATCTATTTTAATCCAATTACATCTTTTTCTTTAGGTAGATCAACAAGTTCCCAAGTTTGATTTTTTTCAATAGTTGTAATTCGCCAAACTTCATCTTCTACTGCTTCTTTAAAATTTTGTGGCTCACTAGCAAAAAATGCAAACTCACAAGTTTCATAAATTTCTCTTAAGGGGCGTACCTTTCTCGGAGGTATTTCTGAATCTGATGAACTTTCATTTTGATTTTGTGATGTTTCTTGCCTCTCATTCTCGGGTGTCGTTGGATTTGGACTTGATGAAGCACATTGATTTTCTTGACTGTCATCTATATCAAAAAATTCAGATGTTGCTTGGTTTTGGGAAGGATTTTTCTCCCCAATCCCATGATTTCATTTCATCAAATATAACATCTCGAGAAATAATTAATTTATTTGTGACTGGATCAAGAAGACGATATCCCTTGGATTCGTCACTATAGCCAACGAAAATAAATTTCTCACCCTTCTCATCAAATTTTTCTTTTCTAACAGGAATGTGAGAATATGCTATACTTCCAAAAACTTTAAAGAAATTTACCTGAGGCTTTTCTCCATGCCATGCTTTATATGGAGTAATATTTTGTACTGCTTTTGTAGGAGAGCGGTTCAAAAGAAATACAGCTGTATGAACAGCTTCACCCCATAGTTTATTTAGAAGCCCTTTTCCTTTCAGCATACTTCGAGCCATTTCTGCAATAGTTCGGTTCTTCCTTTCTGCAACGCCATTTTGTTGTGGACTGTAACGAACTATAAGCTGTCTTTTTATGCATTTTTCTTTGCAGTAATCCAAAAAAGGTTGGTAGATAAATTCTCCACCACGACCAGTTCTGAGAGCTTTTAATTTTTGGCCACTTTGTCTTTCAACAAGTGCCAAAAACTGTAGGAAGAACCCGAAAGCTTCTGATTTTTGCTCAAGAAAATAAATCCACATCATCCTTGTGTAATCGTCAACAAACAAGAGAAAATATCTCTTATTGTTGAGAGAAGGTGTTTTAGTTGGTCCAAAAATATTAGCATGCACCAATTCAAGTGGTGACCATGCTCTCCNTTTGTCTTCCAAAAAATTTACCTTGGACTGAAATGCTTGTTCAAGTGGAGGATTTTGAAATCTGCTCATTCTACTTTCATGGGCTTCAAGAGAACTCATTAGTTCATAAAATGAAAATACAGATAAATCTTTAGATTCTTCAATTGCAGCAACAACATGATCAAACTTTGGTGGTAGACTTCTAAGAATTTTTTCAATAATTTTTTTATCTTGAATAGTATCTCCAAAGCTTCGAATCTGATTTATAATTGCAGTAACACGAGATGAAAATTGCTTAATATTTTCACTCTCTTTCATTGCCAAATTATCAAATTCTTTCCATAATGATTGAAGCTTAATGGAGATAACTTTTTCGGAGCCATGAAACTCCTTTTTCAGAATTTCCCATGCATCTTTAGATTTAGTTGCACCCATAATTCTAGGAAAGATCGATTTACTTACCCCTTGTTGGATGTATTGCAAAGCCTTTGCATCCTTCTTCTTCATTTCCTTTAGTTTTGCTACTGTCAATGCTCCAGTAGTCATAGTGTTCACCATCAAAAATAGGAACTGAAATTGGTGAGAGGTTGAAAGTAGTAGTTGTAGTATCTGCTGCCATTTTTTTATCCGGATAAGGGGATTTGATCAAGGGGTTTCTAAATAGCTCTGATACCAAATTTGTTGGGTGCAAGAGATCCTAGAAATGATTTGAAGATATTAATATTATGAACTAATGTAAGGGACGCCTTTTAGGGATGATGGAGATGCAGAATTTTATATATATGGAACACGGTTACAACTCTCAAGCTTTGCTTTCTTTCTTACTTTCAAAATAGAATATGTACACCCTTATTTATAACAAGTTCCACCGACTTACATGAAACATCTAATGATGTTTCTAGAGTATAATAATTGTCCACTACATGATATAATAATACTTTAGTTAAATAATAGAAGACATCATAATTAGTGGACCAATACAACCTCTAGAATTCTCTTCAGACATCACTTTAATTATTGCAAATTACAAATTATCTTCCAATAAATAGAACCATAATTTTGAATCAATAAGAGGTCGGTGAAATCAGTTCTTGATTAAGAGTTTCTGAAGGTTAAGCTGTTTATAAATAACCTAATTAAATTTGGGTAGATAGCATACGTGAGTTAGTAAACACACCCAAGAAGTGTATCCTATTGTTTCAGTTACGCTAATATACCTGTCTGGACATTCTTATTAGCAAATTTTCAATCCTATTCAATAAGAATTTTCCTACAATAGTACAATATTGGGAACTCAATTAGACTTCATTCTTTGCATATTATGAATAATTTGCAAGTCTTACTTTGAACTTGGACGAAAGAATAAGCTCTACAATAACTTAAACCTTTATTTTAGAATTCTTTTAGAACTTTTCGAATGGACTCCTATTAAGATTGAAAGAAGTCGTTAAAGACTTTTTAATAGTCTTAACACTTATAACAAAGAAATCTTATGAAATTCGCATGCAGGAACTAAAACTTTTGGAGAAATGCAGAGGAGAGCTTTCCACTACAACAAAATGGCATGCAACAATAAGGTTTCTAGTCCTTCCAAGCTTCTGATATCCTTCAAACTAAACTATTGAGGTACTATTTATTGTAATCATATTAAAATACATGTTTCTTACTGTAATAACATTGGTTTCCCCAATTTCAAGGGTTTTTGGGTTCGGCAGTGCTAGGGTTACAGAATTTCCTACCGAATTCTGTACAGCAGGCACAATTCACGGTGAGATGCATATCACTTTGGGATAGGGTGCGAATTACGAAGAGATGTATATCACTTTGACCGTTGGATGGTTGAGTTGTAGCAAATTCTGTAGGAATTTGCTGTAACTCAAGCATTTCCGTTTTGGGTTTTACCTCCTAATCAACCCGTGGCTGAGCTAAGTTTCTAGGTTTGCCCTAGAATTAATCCTAGGATTATATAGGTTTTCTAGGTTTGCCCTAGAATTAAACCCCGGTATTAATAGGTTTTTCAAGTTTGCCCTAGAATTAAACCTCGAATTATATAGGTTTTCCAATTTTACCCCAGAATTAAATCTTGGTATTAATTAGCTTTCCAGGTTTGCCCCAAAATTAAACCCTGGTTATTAAGTTTTCCAGATTTACCCCAAAACTAAACCTTAGTATTGATAGGTTTTCCAGGATTATCCTTGGTTCAAAACCTCCAAATAAATTGGTTTTTCAAGTTTACCCTAATTGAACTGCAGAGTATAAGGTTTCCAGGTGTTATCCTTGGATTTAAACCTTAAAAAAATTAGTTTTCCAGGTTTACTCTATAATTAAACCACAGAGTATAAGGTTTCCAGGAGTTATCCTTTGATTCAAACCTTAAAAAGAAATTAGTTTTTCAGGTTGTCCCTATAATTAAACCGCAAAGTATAAGGTTTCCAGGAGTTATCCTTGGATTAGAACCTTAAAAATAAAAAGGTTTTTCAGGTTTTCCTTAAAATTAAACCGCGGAGTATAAGTTTTTCAAGTGTTATCCTTGGATTGAACCTTAAAATGGAACAAGTTTTCCCTAGTATTAAACCTCGGATTCATTAGGATTTTTAGGTTTGCCCAAAAATTAAACCTCAGGTACAAAAAGGTTTCCGGGTTTTCCATCAAAACCCAGAGAAAGAGGTTTCTGGGTTTCTCCTCTAAACCCGGATTCTAAGAGGCTTCCCCTCATAACACAGATTCTGAAAGATTTTCAGGTTTCCCCTCAAAACCCAGATTCTGAAAGGTTTATGGGTTTCCCCTTAAAACCCATTTTTTGAAATGTTTTCGGGTTTCACCTCAAAACCTAGAACATACAAAAGAAAGAGAACGAGAAAGAAAGATAATCCCGATGCATGACAAGTTTATGACTTCATAAAGTCTTCTCTCAATTCCTACACAATTTAGAGTGCGAAAAAAAGTGGTACCAATCTAAAATAAATTTTAGAGTTTTAAAAAAAAAATTTGCAGCTTACAGGATACGTTCAAAGTGCCTTGAACAAGTTTTCAAGATCGACAGTAAAACCCCTGACACTTTCAAAAGAGGTTAAAGATCTAATTAAATTTTGACACAAGGATTCTTAGCTTTCCCAAAACTAGTGATTTGCAAGTTACTCCAATATTTGTACAAAACAAAAAATATGGGTACAATACAACCCACAAAAGTAAACAACATTGTTTTCTTTAGGTTTACCTATCACTTAAGAGGGTTTCCAAGTTAAACAAAACAACTTGGATTTTAAGAGGTTTCCGAAGAACAAAAAAGGAGTTAAGTCATAGATGCTTTTGTATAAATAGTCCAATTAGAATGGGTTTCTTACAAAATAAGAGGTTTAGTCCACTTCGAATGCAAGGGACCACGAACCGGTGGCAAAAATTACCTTCCAGGAAAAATTTTAAAATCTAAAAAATTCAGCAAAGAGAAAGCTAGTCAAGTTACTTCTAGCTACCTTCAAATACAGAAGAATGCGTATTGAGGGAAGCGTTTGCCTTCCACAAATAAAAAAAACAACAGAAAAAAAAAAGAAGATTTCCCTTCAACTTTTCCCACTAGTTCTTT
>MVGT01002410.1:11652-50679 GCA_002174775.1 Macleaya cordata
AGTCGCCCATGTACAGACCCGTTGGCCCGATCCGACAACCCGGTAACCTGACCAAAATTGCTGACCCGATAACCTAATATCCAAACTCGTTTACTCGGTCCGTGGACTCGCTGTCCAACCCGTGGGTCAGCTCGCAGGCCAGATCGACCAAACCCATTTAACTCGCACATCAACCCGACTGGACCAGATCGGATAACACATGGTTCAACCTGTGAGTTAGCCCGTGGTGCAACAAGGTTGTGTCATATATAGAGCGCGCGTGTGTGCATCTGTGTGGTGTATCTATGCATCATACGTGTGTGCGGTACACATGCTTGACATATGTGCGTGATGTTGTGTAGTGGGAGCTGGTGCGTGTGCGGTCCACACGTGCGCACGAGTGTAGTACTTTGTTGTGCCACGCACATGTGCTGTGAACGTGTGTAGTATACAAGTATGATCCAGTGCTCCTCACAAAAGGTCATACCGATGCAGCTTAGCTAGACCAAGTCAAATAGAACCAAACGGGGCGAATCGGGTCAACCTGACCCAGATGGTTCAACCAGAAAATTACCCACCAACCAGTAAGGGTTGACCCAGTTAATTGCTGACCTAACCAGTTTGTCAATTGACCAAGGGTTTACAATTGATCAGAGTTGACTCGTACGACTTAAACCGAGTCAGATTAGTCAGGCGACTCTATCCGAGTCAGACTAGTCAGGCGACTCAACCTAAGTCAGACTAGTCAAGCAACTCAAATCGATCCGAACCAGACCGACCCAGACCCTGAAAAACTGTTTTTCAACTTTTGACTCCGGCTTGTTAGACCAGAGTCGGTACTTGCCCTTGCCGGTCCATTCTATGTCAGTGTACAATCTGTTTTTGGCAGATATTGAGGAAAAATAGTTTTTCTTCAGGGTTTCATTTTTAAAAAGTATTTTAAAAGGTTTATTTTACTGAAATGGATAATCCAAGCACCCAATTAATCCCTAGATGTGATGAATCGTGTACAAGCTCTATGTGATAGAATTTTATGGTTACGAATCTATTGATCAATCAATTAAATAATTGAGAACTCCTTATACGATATACATGTGATGTATATGGACTTAGTTGATACATGTGATGTATGCAACACTTTAATGCTCTGAATTATATACATGAGATGTATAATTACATACAATAGATATATGCATTAAATGTATAGTTTGTATGTATTAGTTTTTAGAAATATGTGTTGAATTATTAACATTAGATGTTTATTAATGTGTAATTTTATATTGTACATTATATGTATAGAAATATAATAGACTTTACACAAATGCACATTTTTTCTAAAACTCTAAAATATATCCCTCATTTTAATTAATTAAGTGGGAGAGGGATTGTGTTCATGGAAACACAATCCCACGACCCTCCACCATCGGTCCAAGAATAAGGCTAGGGGTCTAATGCCCATAGGAATAGTACATCCTAGCAGCTTATTGGCTTGGATTGCTTTAATAAGCACGGTATTCGGACTAGAGTGTAGAAAGAGATCTCCCATAGGAGACTGTTTCTATATCTTCTAGCATTCTGAACTGAGATGGTGGACCACACTTAACTAAATGATGAATAAAGAACGCTTCCCATAGGAACGAGGATTTGTCATTAATTTAGGGGTCAGAACAAAATCGGATGTCAAAACAACTTTGACATGAGATGTCAGGATAGGTTCTTTTGATGAAATGGGATTTCAACTGTTTTGGTATACATACAGATATCCCATAGGATTGATGTCTGTATACACAATCAGTTATCCGATATTTATAGTAATTAGAGGGAACTACTATAAATTAAAATTTTTTCAAACTCATGTTGTTTTAGTATTTCATGCTTAGTAGTTCAATAGTTCTCACTTGTAACACATTTTAAATGTAAACCAATAAATTTGACATAAATCATGTGGACTAGATGCGAATTAGATAACTGTCATTAAATGCAGTAAAGTACTTTATGTACTTTAGACTGTGTATCCAGGATTTACGGAATCCTATTATTACCAGGAACTGATTGGAAAAATGTCATAAGTAGGTGAAAAGTTGATGTCTAAGTGTTATAACACTAACATCGGTACTTTACATTTACTAGTGACATTATAGGAAAGGTTGGGGATCAGAATCGTTCTGTTTGACAGATAACGAAAAGTTATATGAACACTATGAGGTGTAGGAACATCAATTAGTCAGCATATACCTGATATGCTGGGACATTGTAGTTCCTTAGAGCCTAACTAGATTTGTTTTCCGAGTAGATTCCTCTACACACTTTTCATGAAAAAGTGGAAAACATTCAAGTTGTATTCCGGTGATCATAAAACTAGATAATCATCTTTGTGTATGTCTTTATGACATGAAACCAAAGAAGAAGTACCCAGTAATTCCTAAAGTTGATCATATCGAGATGGTAAGTATAGAAAAAGTAATAGATGCCAAATAGAAAGTGTTTCTAAATACGGCAAAATAGGATACTCGACAATTAGGAGTCTCAATGATTATCATCGTGTACGGAATAAAATATGAAAACATGATTGACTGTATTATATCTTTACAAGAATAGGTATACAGTCCATCTGTTCTCATTAAGTTTTATTAAGAATGCATTAGATGACATTCGTAGTTGTACATTGATAATAATCCTTAGCTTTTCTCATTACACTTGGATGAATTATTTTTCTTGGAATTCGTTGAATAAATTGTTTCTTCAGTTATTTCAAGTTATCGCTAAAATCTATAAACTTAGTCACTTTAATCTGAATACGATTCAGAGTTTAGTGATTAAGAGTTCCTTTGAAAGGAAGGTAGAAGGTTTTAGTGATTGACTTGTTTAGGTACTCATTGTTGTATGTGGAACCATAAGACATTAAGAGGTAAGTTTCGTCATTCGATACGATCGTAAATGGCAAACACCCTTTTGACTTATATGGTACATGCTAAGTTGAGAACCAATTTATTACACTTAGATTCTTCCAGTAGAATGGTGTAATAAGTGAAGACACAGAATATGCACTGGATACGATGAAATCTATGGTAGATTATAATTCATTACTTTCTTCTGACATATACCTTGGGTAACAGTTAGTAGTCTTCCGTTTTTAACTTATGAATCGTCAGGTTCTTCGACAAGAAAATTGTAATTTGGGCCCAAGCCCATATGAACAATTTATCCTGTCTTAGAATGGATGACAAATCAGAGTCAAGAGCAGAAGCGTATCTGTTTATAGGTATGCAAAAGGAGTTTGTGTTTACAGAGAAAAGTTATATTCTTAAGAATACTGCATAAGTTGACACCAGGATATAAAGCTGAGACACAAGAATTACGTTATTCAATTTTAGAATACATAGGGACTTTATCGTAGTGGGAGGGTTTCACAAGAACCCAATTGATCTTATTCTTGGAGGATGAGAATTCAGTCCCTGAAACTATGAAAATGCTAATTTATTTCGAGACAATGGTTAACTGTTGTGATAAGAGAAGAATCTTTGGATTCTAATCGAGTCTGGGATCTTGTAAAACTTTCATCTAATATTAAAACTATTGGATGAAGAGTTTACAAGGAATAAGAAATTCTGATTGACCGTTAAAGAGACTTGCTGTGACCACATCATTGGCAGTCTTGATTAAATTAACAGAATTTTCTTAGATCGCAAATAATGTTGATATTATCCTCCCAAGAGGCATATTGACATTGGCATTTGCAATCAAGCCAGATAAAGTTCATTACAGTAGGCCATGAGTACTTTGTACATTTATTACAGAAGTAGATGTCTCGAAGTTGATGCATCCGATTTAATTAGAAAATCAAGTTAGTTGATTTTAATTAAATATGGATGGGCTATGTATAAGATGTGGATAGTAAGTAATAATGTTTCCATAGCTATATAGTGATGACATAATGATCATTTATAATGATACCTGAAATGTTATTAAGATTTGGTTATCTAATGGACGTTAATGTAAAAGAACTTTTTGAGAAATTCTTTCATTCTAGTGATCAAGCCTTGCTAGATCAGCTAACTAGAGTATTAGTCTATCTCAAAACTGTAAGGGTCAATAATATACCGATTTTGTTTGGAATGCACTGTTCCATAGAAAATGTTTCTGTGGTATTACTCTTTTGGAATCTTTGTCATATAGACATTGATAAAGGAAGTAAATTGAAAGGCAGTTCCCTATGCTTATGTAATAGGAAGCCTCTCACATAAAGTGCAAGTGACAAAAATCAGATATTTGTCTTACAGGTGGGCTTAGTCAGCTAACATTTGTCGAGTTTTGGTACTGAGATTTATAGAGCTGTAAAGCATGACTTAGATAATCTCAGTTGGATTCGGAGTTACAAAATAGTCCAAATGTTAGTGTTATAATTGGTTGCATTAATTCTGACCTTGTGTCAGATTCAGATCTGGAAATTCTATTTCTAGATATCTTGGTGGATATCATCGAGTGGGAGAGTGTCTACCACGGATGCCAAAGACTTTGTTTAGGCGAGATGGTTAGCCAAGGTTGTATTTGTAAGAAACTTAGTAGAACCTCTACTCTAAAGCTCTGCTTGGTAGTTTTGATTCTCATGCTGATGAGAATACTTACAGATGAAGGTTTCATGCTGATGAAACAAGTGTCACATACGAATCTTATTCTCAGAAGATAAGTAGCTATTGTGACATTAAATTCTTTTAGTGCAAGTGGGAGATTGTTGGGGTTTATGCCCTAAAACAATTTAAATTGATAACATTGATAAATTATATTTATTAATAAGCATGATACTATATTATTACTTTATTCATATGATGGATTAAGTGTTGTTCACAAGATGATGTTGTAAGTAAATTATTTGTATGAAGTGTTCATACATGGAGAGATGTAATTTACTGGTTCCTTATATTCTTGTATAGTTCATAGTCAGTGATGAATCTGAACAATTCATCTGATAAGACTATAATACACTAGACTTCTATATTATAGGGTGATGTATCTCCATCACTAGAGTGGCGACTCTAAGTCAGTGTGTTGGTGTATTAAGAATACACTGAACAGGTCAGACAGAATACTTTTTATGTTATTGTCAGCACATAAAAAGATTCTGTAAAACTTGCTAATTGCAAATGTCCTAAATCCTGAGAGCATAGTATACCTTACAAGTTGGTTTCTACTCACTTTGATCTACCAAACAGTGAGGTCAGACAACGCAAACGTGATCCAATATTCTGGGTAGGTTGGGTGATCGAAATCACTTAGTGGGATTACTTTGTGTCAATAAGGAATCCACACCGAAATGATATTCCCTTGAGAGCCTAATCAAGAGTATTAATTATTCTAGACTGCGCAGTGATCCTATAAAATGTTTATTGGATTATTAGAATAATTATAATGGTATGATATGGCAGGCAAGGACTAAGATGTAATTACTCGAAAGGTGCTGACATTAATAGTTAATGTTACCTTGGTGTATATTACGAATATCAGTTAAGTGGAGGGACTATTTGCTGGTATAACGAGTGAAGGGCTTCTGAATAATATTCATTTACTTGAGAGTATTCAGTTGCAGTTATTTAGTGGACTTAACTGCAATTAGATTTATTATTTGAGAATTATATGAGATATATGGACCTCAAAGTAATAAATCAAAAGCTTAAGTAAGTGGGGCCCATATGGACCTAACTTGGAGCTAAAGATATGGGAAGAGAGTCTTTCTCTATAAATAGAGATAGGGTTCATAAGATAGCCCACCCTAACTTGTGTATCTAAAACTCTCTCCCAATTTAGAATTCAAGTTATGAGCTTTATGGTTTTAGAAACTCAAAATTCGTAGTATATTCCCGTCAGAATTTAAAATCGCGTTTTGAGGCATTTCAGAGCAGAATTGGAGATTTTCTATTTCACGCAAAGTTGTAGAAAATTCGATTTCCTACAAAAAGCATATATCATCTAGGCGAATCGGATCAATTGTTAGAGAGTTATGGCCGAAATACAGTTACTGTATCTTTTCGGGTTTTCGACGACTGATCCAGAACGTAGGAGGAAGATTTGGGATTACATGCAAGCGTTTAAACGGTATGTATCTGATCTTCAAGTTATTGTTTTAATTCATGCATCCTCATATGATCATGTGAAGGAAAAATAGTTATTTGTTTCCGCTGCACAATTTAATCTAGACCCCATTTTCTCCAACAGTATCTCAGGGCTAAAATTTTGGTAAAGCTATTATTTTCACAAAAAATCATCTCATTCTAAAATTGATTGGAAGTTGATTGACGATCAACGATTAAGAACCAATGGTTAGGACTTCCAATCAACTTTTGATGGGGTTGAAAGTTTTAGAATGGGCTGATTTTTTGTGAGGATACTACACGGTGAGGAGAACATCCTCAACAAATTTCAGCCCTTGGATTGTATCCAAGTGGACCCCACAGCCATTCGGTTTGGGTAGTGACCGAATTTCCTTTTGTCGCAATAGTAGCCCTTTTGGTTTTTAGTTTTTGATCCAGTTCCGACAACCCGACCCGGAGCTACCCAGCCCTCGTGCGCCCTACCTATGTATAGTTTGTACATTCCATCCATCCATCCATGGTTATTGAGAACAATAGAAGAGAGAAGGCGAAGGCGTGACGCTATTTCAGGAGCCCGTCTTTTAAGTTTTACCCTCCCACAAAAACAACCGCGCCATCTGCGAAACAGGAGCCTAATTCAATGCAAAAAATAGATTAAAAACGGCTCCTTTTTTCACTTCCTGATATGCATTTTGTTTTTGTTCTTTGAATTTGATTGATTCTGTTGGGGAGGCTGAGTATTTTTTGAAGGAGAAATGCAAATACCCAGATGCAAAATCATATTGATACCCAGGAATTCCTTCTTCCCATCTTCTCATTTTCTTTCTTTTCACTCAACTTCGGCATCTTTTGCTAAATGGAAGAACAAATGGAATTCGGTGAGTTAAAAGTTCTCCCTTTTTTTTTTTTTTTCAAGTTTCTAATGTTTCTCTTTCATAAATTTTCCTTCACAATTCTATGTATCCTTATCTTTTGCTGAATGAATTCTTTCAAGTTGTTGTTAAGTTCCTTGGGTTTTTATTTTTGTGATGGGTCTTTATCCTTCTATGACTCAGACCTTGACCTTGGTCAGAGCGATGACTCTGAAACCAAATTTTACAACCCAAACCAATTTGTCTGAAGCACTTAGACTTTATTTATAGGCTTTGTAGAAATTCTAATCTTAACTGTTCATCAATGGTAGCATAAGACCATTTTTGCACAGTTAGTAAATTTGTTCTCTCTCTATATAGTATCTGTTCGGGCTCCCTTTTACTATCAAAGAGGGGGTTTTCTTCTATAAATGTTTTTGGTTGCATTTCACAAACATTTTCAAACCCAGACCTTAAAAGAAAAAAACAAATAAAACAATCCTATACTAGTTTTTCAAGGGAAAATAATTCTCATTAGAAATATATATATTTTTTTAAATTTTTTGATATTTTTTTTATATACACCGAGGATTACTTGCCTTGAGAATTTTCTCATATAAGCCTCGGACTGTTCTAAACATTGTTGGCAACTTAAAACTTTCAAGGTGATTTTTACATGGAATCTTATGGTAAGTCTCGTAATGCACCTTTGGGACGTGTAGACCATCTATATCATTAAACTGATCGGCATAGACTTAGAACATTCATGGAATGTAAGAGCAAGGCCACCCACTACCTCAACAGAAGCGCTTGCCACTAGCGGCTCATTATTATAAGACTGCCTTGCTATAAACCCAATGATAGACCATGGGCAACGCTGTTAAATAATATAGATGAAACAATATTTTGACGATTTCTCAAAGTAGAAAATCCTACTTTGCTCTTAATCTCACACATTCTCAAGGATTACTCCAAAGAGAAACCTAAAACCTAAAACCATTCCCAATCTCTACTAGTTTACGTAATTCTATTACCCATCTTGTATATTCACAGAGATGAGTATCCTAATTCCAACCTATGTAGAGAAAAAGTAAGTCTGGATCGTACACAAAAAGCACGAAAAAGAAGCAAGCATAAACTATTGTTTACTTGGAACCTTACCCAACTTGGATTTGTGTTTGGAACCTTACCCAACTTGGACTTGGAGAACTTTTAAATCAGGCAGGTTTTTAACAAGCTCATTTTGTTTGTTTTGCATAACACCTCTTTGTGTACTTGGAAACAATTCCTCTGTCTTACAACTAATAATCATAGCAACCTTTGCACCCACCGCGATGCCTGATCATTTTTGCTGACAATCATCCAAGTTCAAGTTCCCTTGAACTTTTCATTTGTATCTACTTCATCACCACTTTTCCCTTCTTTTAGTTGGCTTTGCCTACAGGAATTTCTGACTCTGAAACTTGTGAAGCTTAAAAGCTTAAATCCCTACTTTTGAATTAACTCCTTTAATGTACATTATGTAAAACAGAGTGTACAAGTTCTTGTTTCAAACTCATTTCATGATCACAAAAACACTTCTTCAGACTTCCATAAGTCCACCTTGATTCAATGAATTTGTGACCCTTAGAATCTGATTTTAAAAGTTCAATGTTTGCACATAATGAATATCCTTTGTACATCCACATGCAATTTGAACTGATTCCCCTTATCAGGAAGAGTCGTCACCATTCACCCATGCATTATGCCACCCTTACACATTTCATGAATCATAATTACTAAATCTTGGCCTGTGTGGATACATAATTTGTGGCACCATTATCCAGTATCCAACCTTATCAGTTATCATTATTTAACATCACAACCAGCCACAAGACAAAATCTTCTGTAACCTCAGATCAGATGTACTACTCACTTGATCATCAATCTTGTAAATTTCTTTGCTCGCAAGAATCGAGGAAGATGAAAGTTACTACAAAGATTTTACTTCTCAAATATATAATTGGGAGACGCATTAAATAATTGAGAGATGCTATGAAGAAGGGTTATTTTTGTAACTGCAAAATCACATCAAATGAAGATGATATGAGGAATGGACATTTAGACAAAAGTTATGGATGTCCATTACAGATGACATGTCTCCTTAAGTCATTGATGTCATTGAACTCTTCTAAGCAGTCTACTGACACAACCATCAGAAACCTGACCTTTAAAGAAGTGCTGATGTGGCAACACAGTAAGAGAACCACTCATCCTTCATGGAAAGATCATTAGTTAGCCTTGTAGAAAGTAAACTAAAAATCACCATTTCATGGAGGATGCGCTTTCATGCGAGGAAATTTTTTTCACCTACAGGAAAACATGCTTTTCTATGGGACGTGCCAACTTCCCTGCAACCACCCATGACACTAAAGCCTTTGCATAGAAAGCATTCCATTTCTGTTCTTTACTTTAACGAAGAATGAGAATTTCAAAACATTTTGTTAATCTTTTTCTTTGCCATTTCAAGTAAGCTAACCTTAATTGTTTTTGCCTTTTTTAGTTGTTGTATCTTGCGTGAGACCTAGTATTTTATTATCTTGATAATTTTTCTTTTGATTGTCATCATATAGTTATACTTTTATGTGAATATTAAGATGGAAATAATCTGTTTGCAGGATACAGAAAGAGGTCCGCAACCATCTAAGGTATGCATCAATCTGATCCATTTAAATTACTGAGTCACAACAGCTGCTGGTTGTTAGTTAATTCTGGATCTACATACTTGTTGATGTATTGTAGTTATTGTATAAATATTGCATCAAGGGAGTTTAATTGTGAATCTATTGTTTCGAATTGTCATTTTCTTTGTTTGGGTCTATTAAATGTAGAAGTTAAAGGGAGTCTTCAAGCAACTACTTAGGGATTGCAAAACAAATTTCAATTTCTATCATTAAATATAGTTTCCATATTGTCTCTTTTCTCCATGTAAACTTTATTTTAGTCAATGAGCAGTGAAGACTTTCCTTCTCAAATTATTTTGGCTTCATGTACTTTCCTATTCAATTTAGTTTGATTCCTTGCTCAATAGAATTAGCTATGATTTGTTGAAGGATCCACTTTTCCTCCTTCTCTTGCAGTTCCTAATTTTACTGATTATCAAACCAGTTATTATTTTTATCTTCAAATTAAACAAGTTCCCATTCTCACCAACAAAGTTTCTCAATTCTCAATCTTTCTGATTTGAACCCATGGATATTTATTTTTTCTCAAACTTGCCAGGTGATATTTCTGTGGAAAGAACCACCATCAATCGTGTTTTTTTTTTTTCATAATAGTTTCATTGTGGTAATTGCTAGTAGTAGAATAATAAATATATTCCTTTTACTTGAAAGTAGGATTGAGCTAATAGAGTATTCCTTGTAAGCAATCTAGTATTTGAGACGGAAGAAAAATAAGAGAAAATAATCAAATATACTGGAGACCTGAGTTACTCGCGAATAACTTGGCGAGTCAGGCCGATCCCAACCACTTAGAAATAGGTTTTGCCTAACATCTAAAGAGTACAGATTTCTCTTATTTGACGTTAGCTTCAGTATTTATCTTATTTTCATCGGTCTTCTTTTGTGCAAACAACTGGACAATTACTTTATTACTGGTTCTGTTATATCATTTTTCTTGACAAAATAAATCTTGAATTCAGAACTATCTCAGATACGCAACACGTCAAAAGCGTGCAGATGCAAAGAGAGCTCTGAAAGATCTTCTCTTCAAGAGTGGTTCCACGAAGATGTCATTTCAGGTAGACCTTTCTGTAACCTCTTTCATATTTGAGAGTACTCAAGAACCAGAAAAGACATTTATGATTTATGTCAAAATGTTGTAGAATAAGTTGAGTTTTAGTATCTAACCAATGATGGTCACATTAGAAGCTTGTCCTAAGGTCCGAAAGGATGACGTTGGGTTGATGTGTCCACCATATGCAGAAACTACTTTTTCCCCTAAACTTATGGTTTTCATGAGTTGAAGGGTTTACTAATGGTTTGGAGATATTTCTTCTTTGTCATACAACACTTCAATAAAACCATTATTTATTTCGTTGAGTATTTAGCTGTGCATGACATCTGGTATTTCTTGCATAGGACGATGAGCCAATATGGGGAACCCATGAAACAAGCAACGAAAATTCAGATCAGGAGAATGATTCACATGGTTCGAGTAAGCAATCTCGATCAAAGAAAGCTTCAAAATCTGCATCTCGTCGTCCATCACATGATGGAAGAAGCCATTATTTTGGAAGCAAGCGTGAGTTTTTCTCATTGTATCTTTGCAATATTTTATATTTGTGAAAGTTGATACCAGTATCACAACCTGGGTTTCAACCTATCCTCTCCTCCTGGAGTCAACTCTCTTCTTAAAGTAGGTACCCAACAATGTGGCTTGATCCAAGTGAGTGTTAATAAATTAAGCATCGTCTTTGATATATATAAGCGAAAGGGAGGTAAACAAGCATGGTACTTGCTCCTTTTAGGAGCACGACTCATTTACTAATATGGCACTGCACTCGTTGCTCGCTGGCTTGTTCATTCACTTGCTCATGAATTGTTGCTTTGCGAGAAGTGAGTCAAGTGACTAGTCACCTCCTTTCCTCCACCCAGAGATGCTAAGCCAGAAGCTAGAAAGGGTCCAAACTATATCATCTTCTTCCCCCTTGGCACACTTGAATCATGGAGAACTTCCTGAGCCCGACGAACCTTTTTTTAATGGGAGAAACATTTGGTGCGTTATATGAGAATGGTTGTGGACTGCTTGGCACACGTGATATTGGAAAAATGATGGTGAGACATTCACAATTTTAATATCCTATTTCACTATTAAACTTGGTTTATGTCATGCGAATATAAAAGCTATTTATCTCGTCGATCACTTCCCTGACCCAGTTTAAGAGGCAGTTGACCCCCATAAGGACTTTGTAGGGTGTAGCCTTAATTTTATTTTATTTTTTTCACTTGGGGGCTGGTCACAGGGATTCTAGAATGTATTCCATCTTCATCTAGGAATACCTTGGCCACACTTCATCTGGTTGGGAACTTGGGATCACAAATGCCTGAATTCCAGCTGAGACAAGGCACTAGCTAAAGTTTGCTTAATTTTGAATTCTATTTGATATTTTCGTTAAGTTAGCTCTGTTAAATGCTTAATCTGATAATATGCATCTTAAACATGGCTGTTCTTATATCCATGCAAGTATCCCTGAAATGTTGACGGAGCAGCATAAAGCCCATAACTCTGGAATGTTCCCATTGTAATTGCCAAGGTAACGAGTATAAAGCTACAGTGTTAGTTTGAGTATGACACTGTTGCTCAATGATAGATTACAAATTTTTTAATTTCCTGTGTAGCTGGTGGGGTTATAGAGCTGGATCCAGCTGAATCCACTCTTCCCACCTTTTTCTCTCGTAACTCGGGTACTGTTAAAATGCATCCCTTCAACACATACTGTTGCTAGAGCAAAGAAAAAAAAGGGCATCTGCATCTGTTGACACCCTAAGTAGCTTTACCCATTGCTGTTCTTCAGTCCAACATCTTTTTTTTTTCTTCTGTTTATCCTCACCCTTTTTTTTCTTTTTTTTCCAATTTGATTTGCTCTAATTGATGTTTATTCGTGCGGCATCTCCAATTTCATAACTTGGCTTGTTGGAGGAAATGTCTCAAAGGGTGGCTCTGGTCATGCATCCTTAATGTGCAAGAAATTTACGAAAACCAAGAATATTAGGGGTCCATCCTAGCCATTTATCCCATTGCAAGAGATCCTTACCATCCATTTTGAAGGAATTTCAGAAATTATGAAAGCCCTAAACAAACATAAAAAAATAAAACTAAAATAGAAAAACCCTAAATTGCGGTTTCCCTCTGCAATGTCAAAAATGACATTTTCTTCAACTTTGTTCCTTATAAACATACATTAAACTTATAATTTTTGGTTCAGAGACAATCTGGGCTTTTTCAGGAACTTACATATTTCATTATGTTATATTTAGGTAAGCAAAAACAGGAGTGCTTTGATGACTTTGATGCAAATCCGGAGACAATCTTTCAAGCAACATTTGGAGGCAGATGTTTTACTTGGTCCTTCAGGTCATGGGAAGACTCCCATTTTCAGAATTCTACGGCTGGATTTGAGTGGAGAGACCATAATCCACACTGGACAAAAAATAGGAGAAAAGTATGGGATACTACAAGTGAAAATGAAGATGAGAATTATGAGCCATGTGTTGTAGGCTCACGTTCGGATAGAACAATACTTGGGTTGCCACCCACAGGCCCATTAAAGATGGAGGATGTCAAAAACGCGTAAGTTTACCTAAGTTTTTGTGCACTAACTACTTGATATATGCTATTTTTCTTCTTCTTTGTATGTTATATTACATCATTTTAACTTAATTTCATTACTCCTTTCAGTTTTCGCTTATCGGCTTTAAAGTGGCATCCTGATAAGCACCAAGGCCCTTCACAGGTTTTGTCCTAGACCTTCATTTCTTTACCTGCTTCATCTTACAAATTGTTTGAAGTTATAAATGATAAGGCGTGGATCGTTATCCTCGTAGAAGTTCATTGACCAGATGATTAGGATCGTTTGATTGATGTAATTCTGTTTACATGGCCCATCCAAGAGGTAGCCGAGTAAATGGATTACTCAGATTTATTGTACCTATCCAATAGTTAAATATTTCAGTCTGCCATATTTCAATGGTCATACCTTTCGTCAATGCCTGATGACCACCCAAGTAATACCCATAAAGATGGCACTCAATTCATTGGGGTAAATTGTTATCACTAGGCATCTAGGATTTCTTTCGTCGTTGCAGAAAAGAACTCTTTATCTTTTTATCTTTTTTCTTCTTTTTGTTCCTTAGACTATGCTGGTTTTTTCTTTCTCATATAAAGCTCTGATGATATACTTCTTTACTTATCTTTCGAGTGTACAGACAATGGCGGAAGAGAAATTTAAAGTCTGTGTTGACGCGTACAAGTCTTTGTGTAACGCTCTCTCTTCAACATAAGCTACTTGCATAAATCGCCAGTACCCATTGTAGGTTACTTTCAAATGAGTTCATCGGTGTTGAGAAGCTGCGTAGTTTGATTCATTGTTTCTTTTCTAAGCTTTATTCCTTTTCATATATTAACCTCAAGTTATCTAAATAATGTCAGTAATTTTTCTTCTGTTAATTATCAAATCTTTCACCTCTGGTGCACCAGTTATAGTGCCCATGGTAAACACTGGGTGGCCAAGGGCGAAGCTTATAACCGGATTAACCGTGTCTTAGTATAATTTTTTCTTTTTCCTCTTTTGAATGTGAATTTTTCAATAAATGTTTTTTCTGGACACTTAGGTTTCTTTTACAGGAAAAAGCTTTGCCTTTACATTGCTTTAGAACCCTTTTGTAGATTATTTGCTTGTTAAGATGGGTCGTTCCTTTTTACTGTAACATCATGTTCTGTTTGATCAAGAGCTTTTATTTTAGCAGCATAGGAGTTGTATCCTTTCTCACAGTTCGTTAAATTCAAGAACAGTTTTCAAATTCAAAAATAACAAGTTGTTCGATATTAAACATATTGAGAATATAACTCAAATTTTCTGATTGTATCCTAGACTCCTAGTTTCCGGAAAACGAAAACTTGGTTTCAGATGGTGAACCAAATGCAGCATTAACAAACGCTTTATCAGCTCTTTGTAAATGTATGTATATACACATGCACAAATATACCTAGGCGCAATGGAGGCGCTCGACCTTAGGACATTTTTAACTAGTGCTCCAGCTCCCCCCTCTAAAACCCGCTCTTGATCTGAAGGCATTCTGGAAATAGGGATACTTGGCTTTATCCTTAATAATTAATGTTTTGATTAATATGTCAAAGCATAAAATAGTCTTGTATTAATGTTCAACTTCCTGTTCCGTATCTGGATTTCTGATTCATTTATTTTATGGATCCCTTTCATGTCTCATCATCAATCTCAATCAGCTTCAAATTCAAACTTCAAAGATACCAATAAAAAGAATTCAAACTTCCATTAATAACAAAAAAAAATTCACTACTTTTCAACACATACAGAGCAGATAATAAGAAGTCTCCTAAGTTTCTCTCATTCCTTCTACCCACTAAAAGTCTAAAACATTCAAAATCTCCGAAAATCATCATCACCAAAAAAAAAAAAAAAAAAGAGGAAACAAGAGAGATTCTTGACACCCATTTCTCAAAAATGGAACCCACTTCTGAAAATTTCAGATCAAATACACCAAATAAACAACAAATGCCCCACCAAGAAACAAAACCCACATTTGTTTTTTCCAGAACAACAAAATCTAGAAACAGAGTAGAACAACAGAGGAAGAAACCATGAACCCATAAGTGAGAATCAAGAACCCAAAATGCAAAGCCCAACTTCTCTTGAACTTACCAAAATAGCTCTCAGGTGGTTCCTGATAATGTATCTCAAAATCTTCAGCAATTTCATCACCTCCAAGTCCATCATTACTGCTGCTCATCATCTTGATCTGCCTCAATCTCTCGGTAGCCAAACCCAGAGTGAGTTTGTGACATCTGCGTTGGTATTTCAAACCGTTGATGCATCTTAGGGTTTGAGCTACTGAGACGTAGAAGATTAAGTGGGCCAGTGAGAGGAGAACTATTGGGACCCAACAATGCCGACATTGTAAACGAGAGGACTGAACTTGAGCTGAGAAAACTAAACCCAAGAAGAGGAAGAAGAGGTGGAAAAATTTCCAGAGTTCTTTCTTTTGAAGATCAACGGCTCTTTTTTTCTCTAGGGTTTTTTCGAAATGGAGTTGGATGATGGTGTTTAGGGCTTGTAAAGCTGTTTCTTTTGGGACTGTTGGGTGGTGTTCATAGTCTGCCATTATTGCGGTTCTCAGTTCTCACTCTCCTCTTTTTTCTCTCTTCTATCTTTTTAGGTTTGAATTGAATTTGGTCCTCGGTGATGCTTTACCTTTTGGCTTTTTTTAATCTTTCTATCATTATTGTTTACGGAGTAACTTTTGATGCCCGATTGCGACATCGGATAAAGTTGTTGCGACTTTGCGAGTTTAGTATCTCGGGGAACGGATATTTCTACCCAACTTTTTTTTGTTTTAACAGAAACACGGATTATCGGGGAAATGAATGTGGGACTAGACCTGGCAACGGGTTATCCGCGGGTCAACCCTAGGCGGGTTGGCGGATCAAAATTTATAAACCCTAACCCTGACTCGTTTAATAAACGGGTCAATTTCTCAGACCCTAACTCTAATAGGGTTGACCCTAACGGCGACCCTAGTGACCCTAGTTATTTTTTAGTGCAAAAATAAAATTAAAAAATAATAATAAGTAATAAATAAAATTAACACAAATTTATATTTATTAATGAACTTAGAGCAATGAAGAACAACAATGGCTTAATCGATTAGGGTTGTCTTAAAAAATGTATATATCCAAGATGATAATAGATATGGCTTTTTTGTCTTCACAAAATGGTAATAGTAGCAGTAGCCCAGGGAGGGGAGCCATGAATATATTATATCCTCCAAAATTGCAGAAAACAGATAACAAACCCACATTGCCACAAAGAACCCCTTCAATTTCAATGGAACTTGCTGCTTCTGAGGTACCCATTAAATTGCATCTTCCCCAAATTTGGTCCAGTAGACTTGCTCTTAGCATGGTTTAATGTGCATCATTTTCATTACCCTGTAAACAAGATAATAGTCGTAAAAATAGCAGATAAAAAGGAAAACTTAAGTCTGCGTAACCATTGAGAATAATTCATCAGATATAAAAAAACCTTGAGTCGAGCAACTCGACGGAAGCAAGTAAATATGCAAAATTTCCCATGAAAGATAGCATATCTAGATCTGAATATTTCAGATCTGATGTTGTCGTTGTGTGGTAGAGAGAGTACCTATAGCTGGAATACTATTTCCTTTGCCATTCTTCCTGCTAATAAGCATAAGAGAGCATCTCCTCCCTAAGCTGTTTCAGCCATGCCACCTGTTTGAATTAGATGCAGCTGAATACGAGGAAATTGCAGGTGCACCATTCCGCACACGCAGCCTCTCGCTCAAGGTACACAATCTTAACATTTATGAATTCTTTCACGGTGATGATGATTATAGGGTAAACTAGTAATCTAAAATAGGGACATGGACAGGGGGATAGAGAGATCGAGTGAGGTGGAGGAGGTGGTAGGGCAGATGATGGAGAGAGATCTGGAGAAAAGATAAGAAAGAAAGAGATCGGTGGTGAAATAGAGAGAGATTTGGAGAAGAGGAGAGAGAGATATCAGGAGAGAAAAGAGGAAAGAAAGAGATAGTTGTTAGGTTTAGGATTTGGGTTAGTCTTAAATACCAAAAAACATAAAAAATGTTGTAGATGACGGGTTGACGGGTTATCCGCGGGTTATCCGCGGGTTGACCCGTTTTTTACGGGTCAGAAAATTCTAACCCTAACCCTATCCGTTTAGCTGAAGGGTCGAGTTAGGGTAGGGTCTGGCGGGTCGGGTTAGGGTAGGGTTGGCGGGTCGGGTCGACTTTTGCCAGGTCTATGTGGGACATGAAACACAAACACAACACTATACGGATATAATGTTACGTCAACTCTCATAAAATTGGACACAAATGTGGCTGTGAAACGAAAATTAAATAGTACCTATTCATATTAAAAGTTTATTTCATGGATAGAATCTCTAAAAAAAACTTTTGCACAAAGAGATTTTATCAAGAGAAAAAAAAAAGAAAAGAAAGAAGATAAAATGAAGGGAATTTTGGCCAAAAACCCCTACTTGAAAAACGTTTTAGGATTTAGCCCAACAAACGTTTTCTTTTAGTCTAAGGCCCAAAGATAACTGACTGAAACCCTCTTGGAGAGGGTTTCACTGAAACCCTCTTCCTATAAATTACACACACTGAAACCCTCTGACTGAAACCCTCTTGGGCCTTAGACTAAAAGAAAACGTTTGTTGGGCTAAATCCTAAAACGTTTTCCAAGTAGGGGTTTTTGGCCAAAATCCCCTAAAATGAAATC
Source organism: Macleaya cordata (assembly GCA_002174775.1). Taxonomy (NCBI): domain Eukaryota; kingdom Viridiplantae; phylum Streptophyta; class Magnoliopsida; order Ranunculales; family Papaveraceae; genus Macleaya; species Macleaya cordata. The sequence goes on from MVGT01002410.1 coordinate 29,627, forward strand.
AGGAGGATTCTATTTTCGTTCCACTTTTGAGTTTGTTGTGGTTGGGTCTCCTGAGCATGCCTCTTTCAAAAAAAAAAAATTATGTTCAAGCAATGCATGTGCTTAGGGCTGCACACGGTTCGGTTTGGTTGGGTTTTTTGTGAAACCAATAGCCAAATTTTTAATTAATTTAGGAGGACCAAAACCATACCAAACTATGATATTTTTTTTTAAACCAAAACCACACTATCAATTTTTTAGATTTTTTAGATTTTTCAGTTTTATCCAAATTTTAGATTTTTTTAAGGGTTTTTTATTTTTTTAACGGACAAATCATTCAAAACTAAAGTTTAACTAGATTAGAAAAAATTAACATATGACATTTATCAATTGATCATGAGAACGGTTATTGCACCCCTGCCTAGGGAGCCCAACCCAGGCCCCTCCTATATCAGTAAAATCTTCTGAACACTTTATTCGTATAGGTGATCGTGTTTATACTTAATAGAGATTTTTTTATTTCTTTTACTTTATAGAGATTAGGATACAGAGACAATGAGTTGCAAAGATTTATAAAAGCCCTAAAAATTTCTAAAAATAATATTGAGAAACGCTATTGATTTTATGTTACATGATCTTCCTTTTAAGAGTTTGAGAGATAGATCCTTTGATTTGTGATGAGAACCCTAAAAATTTTTAAAAATAATATTGAGAAACAACTCTAAGGCTATTGATTTGGTATTACATGGTCTTCCTTTCAAGAGTTTGAGAGATCGATCTTTCGATTTGTGATGAGAATCTTCTGTAGGTGACTATTAGAGCTGTAACAAGTGTTTATCCCATCTTTATTTTGTCAAAAATGGTGATGGAATCAAAATCTTCAAACCTGTAATTTAGAATTTTGTACTCCATTAGAATTGATTCCATTGAAAAATTCTGGGGAGCCACCGTCTTCACCATCTCGTCCTTTCTCCTATTTCTCTCTCTAACTCTTGTCTGCAACTATGCTCCAGATCTATTAATGTCTCCATCTCAAAAATTCAAACAAACACCACAAAAAAGGAGAAAGAGAGAGGCGACAGTTTTTTCAACAAACCGCGTATTATTTTTAGCAAGATTTTCGTACTTGACTTGAGATGGGATGAACTTCTCGCCACATCACCGGTCAATCGACCGTTTAATAAAAACAAATGAATGGACCAGATGGAGGGGCTTTCATTGGGCTCCCTAAGGAGGGGTGCAATAACCGCTCTCATTGATCATTTAAACTAAAACTAAAATATGACATAATTAGAGCACTTGTATTATAAAAAAACTCAAGTTCGCTCAAACTTAAAAAATGAAAAACTGATAATAACTAAATATTTATTTAAATTTAAAACATGAAAAAAAAATGTCCAAGTGTTCAACCATCTTAAGTAATTATTAATTCTCTCTCTTTTTTGTAAAAATTATTAAATTTAATATGAGAAGATCATTCTTACCAAAAATCATATCAATCAAAAATAATTAAAAGGTAATTTATAGGCAATCTATTTTAATTATTACTTTTAAATTAAATTTTGATAGGGTTAAAAATTTTGGTATGATATGATTAGGGACGAAGTCATAAATTATTTTAAGGAGAAAACCACAAAGCACAACAAATTTCTTTGGTATGCCTAAAAGCTTGTGGGGTACATATTAACAAATGCGTTGGTCAAATTCTAATTTTACAAAAAACTAAGGCACAATATAATAAAATCTTAATAATTGGTGGGGCACTCAATTTCCTCATAGGTATTATATGTTGGAGTATAAATTTTTTTTTGGTGGGGTACACTCCCCAACAACGTGCAAGATAGCTCGTCCCCGAATATGATTTATTTTATTTTTTTTATAAAGATACATGGTGAAGTCTGTGAAGAGTTCATCTTCATATCTTAGATATCTCTATATGGATCCCAACATATTTTCAATAGCAACATAGTAACAATTTTAATCATGGTATGTCCATAATTGAATTTTTTTCACAATAAAAATAATAATTATACAAAATAATAAATATATATAAATAAATTAATAAATATGTTTAAATTTGAGAACACACATCACACATATGTATTGCCTCATATAGGATACAAATTGACATAGATACATTGACTTATGAAATTGTGATTATATTAAGAGCCAGGCTCATTAATTCATATTTTTATAAGTTAGCATGTATATTTATACATAATAATGCATGTGTATACTATATAGGTATATGTGCGGGTTTTTTTTAGTTTTTTTGGTTTCGTCTTTCGGTTTCTGTGTTTTTGGTACGGTTTCGATTTTTTTGGTTTTTTTAAAACATGAAACCAAAACCAGACCATAAATATTGTATAGGATCTGATTCGAAGAAAAAAACTTTTGTCCTTCCATCCATGACCGCGAACGATCAAAGAGAGAAAGAATAGAGTTTTTTCTCGAGATTCCTAACTGGGAGAGGAATTGTTCATGACGTGTAAATGAGTCACCACCTGATTAATTTGGAAATCAGGACCCGGTTTTGGAAAATCATTTTGTTTCAGAAAACATGGCGATCTTCCTGACTAGACTGGTCTGCAACGAGAAATTTCTATTAAGGGTATCCTGGTACGGGTCGGAAAGGTGTTAGGCACCCGACAACCGCCCAATCGTGAGATCAGCCTCTACTTCACAACTAAGGGGTATTTTAGAATTTTTTGATCAAACTATGATTATTCTAAGAAAGAGGATCTACAAAAAAAAGTAAGTCTGCAGCCCCCATGATCTACGTTTCATGCTTATAAAGTTCTGAGGAAAAAATGAAAAAGATAGTGCACATGCCCTGTCTAGGAACACGTGTCGAAATAAAGTGACATGTGTATCTCAGTACACGTGCACAGAAAGCACATTACACATGGGTGCGATTCCACGTGTAAACAAAAGAACCTATGGATTCTATTCCATGTGTGGCAAGCATATTTATTCATGGGCTCTATCCCATAAACAAACGAGAATGAATAAGTAGATTCTATCCCACAAAATAAGCAATGGTTATATGTGGATCCGATTCCACAAACAACCAGTTCATACATGGATGCTATTTCGTATATAAACAACTGGGCATGAATGGGTTCTGTCCCATGTATGGCCCAAACATTACGAATGGACGCGATTCCATAAGTAACAAGAATGTACGTAGGCTCATTCCCGTGTACAAGCAGTCATGGTGCACGTGGATGCTATTCCACGAGCGTGCCGTGGAAGATACTTAGGCACGATCCTAAATGTTGGCAACTATGATATCTCAGTATGCGATCACTTGGACTCCGCGACATAACACACGTATACTACTGTACATATGGCACGAGAGAAAGTTTGTTGATTTTGAAAATGATTTGACATATGTATTGGTACACATAGCCCAATGGGTCTTTATGATGACACGTGTTTGCTATTGCATACGTGGCATGATGATTTTGAAAATAATGGATGAGCTATGCCTAAAGATTCGGGCACGAATAATCTAGATATCCTAGCTCTTGAAGAATTTCTAACTCTAGGATGAATATGATCCAAAGCTAATGCAAGTGATTTGAAAATTAGATAGAAAACTTGTGTTTCTTTTCTTATTCTTAAAAATCTTTGATTATTACAAAGGTGGGGTTAGTCTAAGAATTAACACAACTAATCGAGTGTGCAAGACCATCGACGTGGCGTAGGCATGCATGCCACACTTAAGAGTGCCAGTCCATGGTGGTCATATTTCGATGAGTTTAGATCAATTCCTAGCCTAATCCCAAAATTAACACACAACCCTAATTTCTAATGCATTTCTTAAACTAAGGAGCCAAACTTAGATTAACTAATCTAAGAGAGAGAAACTTAGTTCAATTTTATTTGATGCGTTAGGGTTTTGAATTAGGGTTTAGGCATTTCTAAGCCCAAAAAAGAAAGGTGGGCCTAAGCCAAGATGTATTCTTGCTAGGCCAACACAAGAAAATGGGTTTATAAAACCCAATTTCAAGAAATGATTTAAAACTCATGAAGCAAGCCCAACACTCAACAAAATATAGAGTGGGTTTTCTCGAGAATGGGCTTGCCAAGCCCATAAAGCTTATTTGAAGTTTTATTTTTATTATTGGTTGATTTCTAAGACACATCATCAAGAGTGACAAGTTTCTAATGTAAACCCTAGGGTTTCATGTAAAACTAAGACGGAAATACTTGAATTTAAACATGCAAAATAATGTATTAATGTGAAATTAGCAAAATAAACATTTCTACACATTAAACATTCTCTTAGGCATTTTATCGAACACATTAAATGTGTACATTCAAACTACCATAACTTGACTCATTCTTGAACCCATGTTGTGTATTTTTCCATGTTTTACTACTACAATATCAGATTTTTTATTTGAAACTTGTATTGAAAGATTTCAGCACGTTTTTGCTCACTTTTGATGTGGTAGAGATGTGAAAATCAACCCTTACATACCCACATGTTTGAAAGCATGACCAAATGATTAATTCTCATACTAAATATGACATCCTTACCATTAAATATGCATTTTATATAAATTAGGACATCATCACATGATGGAACAACATCTAAAATGGGCTAATCTTGCTAGCTCACCTAACCACTCATTATTTCATGTTACATGAATGCTAAACATGTTTAAATCATTATTTATTTTAAGTGATATTTAGAGATTTCTACAATAATAAAGATTAGTAACAGTGCATTCCAACAAAATGACTAACAAGTTATTTATGCACATAAAAATGATATCATGAAGAAAGGTTCATAAAATGATACATTTATTTCTTTCTTTCAACTACATCATACAACATTTAGGATGTAATTTTTACTACAAATGAAAAAGGGGTGATGATCACCTACCTATTTTGCTTAAGATAAAGTGATGTGATTTACCACTAGCTCTCTCTAAACTAACCTCAAAATGGAAAGAAAAACTCAATTAGTTTGAGCTCTTCCCATGATGAATGAGGTTTGAATGTGCAAGGTCTAGGCTAGGATGGGTGGTGTAGATGATGATTGCCGAAAAGTGAAGGATAAGATCTCATGAAAATGGATTTACTCTCACCTAATCTATTTCTCTCCTTCTTAAGCTCTTGAATGCTCTCAAGCTATTCAATGTTACTAATGAGATTTATTGAATGCATATCCAATGAGATCTATTGAATGCTCTCCAAAAGATCTCTCCAATTCTCCTACTAGAGTTCTATTCAATGATCTCCTAAAGATCTATTGAATGCTCCTCTTCAAAATATTAGAGATCTCCTCTATTTAAAGGGAAAAAAAAGGGTTGGTGGGGTGTAAACAAGATTAGGGTTGAGGGATGAGAGTGGATGAGAGAGATCTAAAAAAATTGAGTGGAAAAAGGGGGAAAGAATGGGTTTTTAGGGCATTTTTAATTGCAGCCGTTAGATCTGATCAGATCTAATAGCTGGCAGAAAATGGCTCATGGAGGGCCGTTTTCTGTTATCCATCAGATCTGATTAGATCTAACGGTCTGAGGAAAATGGCTCATGGAGAGCCGTTGGACCCCCTTTAAAAGTTGGTTCCGGGTTTGTTCCAACCTCAATTCATGTTCCGATTTTGATTTTAAACCCCAATTAAGTCCAATTACTCCAATTTTTGAAATTACTTACTTTTAAACATCAGTTAGGGATCAATTAAGTTTTAATTAAGTCCGAAGAACCCTAATGTGGTCCAATTTGAATCTAATTTTGGGATTTTCACCCAATTTCTTCAATTAGGCTCAAATTTAAGCTAAATTAAGTCAAATTAAGTCCAAGTGAGTTGAGGTATGGTCAAATTGAGTTGAATTAGTGGTTGATTGAGTTGAATTAAGGATGGTTGATATCTTGATCTCGTAGCGCACTCTAATTTTGGGTGTTTAGCATCCGAGGGCAAAAATTAGTGTCTACATATCGGTTTTTCGATTTTTTGAGTTTTGGATTTTTTAGTTTTACGATTTGTCGGTATTTTTTTCAGTTCAGACCAGTTCGAACCAGATTTAAAACCGCGCCATGTGCAGCCCTAAATGTGCTGCTTTGAGATGAGCAGGACCTTGCTAGATACCCTAAGAAAACTCGAACTTAAGACCCTCCTAATAGGAAGGGATGCTCCTTAGAGATTATGTTCTCCAAAATAGGCCTCAGCCTCGTGGCCAAAATTTTGGAGAAAACCTTAAAGAAGAAATTGCTTAGGCCAATTGGTATATACTGAGAAAGTTTGCTAGCATTTGAGAAAACATCCAGAGAACCCATTTGGTCCCGGCGCACTATTAACATTCAAATGGAAGACAGCTTTTTATATCTCCTCTTTGAAAGGGATAGAGTCAAGACTGGCACTATCCTCAGCCCCAATTGAAAGTCTAAATCCCCTACGGTTTAGTTGGATTAACCGTATGTCAATATGACTAAGGTTAAGGATCACACAATCATCTAATAAAAATTAAACAGGTGATAAAGAACAAAACTAAAATCTCTAATCAATAGTATTGACTTATCCGATTCTTAATATGTGGAATTAAGAATAAGAATCGAATATTTCAATCTCTTAACAGTTATGAAAATATGCACAAGAGATTTTATTTACGAGGAAACCCAATCCGGGAAAAACCCCAGGACCTAGTCCAGAAATGATCCACTAAAAGTTATTGAAAACTTACAAACCGATTTACCACTCGATGGACACGAATTACGACTCCCTCTATGCTCCAACAGTTACGGTGTACAGTTCCTCCATAAATTCAAACTCCACGAATTTGCCTTTTAGTAGACCTTGATGCATCTCTAACTTGAACTCCGCAAGTCCTGCACCTTGAACCAATACTTGACTCCTCAAGTATTTCACCACGAGCTTGTCACTTCCAAGCTCAACCACCGGAAATCCACCGGCACACAAAAATAGAGTTTTTGGTTTAAAGTGGAAATAATAGAACCAAGTTTTAACAAGTTTGGAAATTAAGGATATATAGTTGAAGCTCTCCAGAAACTTATTAATGTATAGGGTAATTAGTTGATTTAAACATGAATGAATCAACTCCATTTATAATAGTGAATTCTAGACATAGATCTGAAATGCACTAAGTGTGATAAGTGCATTTCTGGATCTAGATCTAGAACACACCATTAGTAATGAGAGATGTTCTTAGATCTAATCTATGACACCCTCACCCACTAAAAGTTATTTCCCATGCTTCTATGTTCTTTCCAAAACAAGAATGGCGAGAAACAACTCATATAAGACACTTTCCAGCTCTAAAAAATAGTCCGGATTCGCAGATCTGGGCGACGCTTTCGATACCGTAAATACGATTTCGAAAGCATAAAGCATCTATTGAAAACAATAAGCAGATGGTAATGATACCAAGAGGCCAGTATCGATACCAAAACTCTTTTGTTCCCAGAAGAGTTTCGGTATCGATACCACCTAGCATGGTATCGAAACCAAAACTCATCTGTTACCAAAACAGTCTTTGGTATCGATACCAATTCATCTGGTATCGAAACTAAAAGTGTCTTGGAGATAACTTTTTGAAGCGGTTTTGAAAGCACAAAGTTGATATCGAAACCAAAACTAATCTGATGAACAGATGAGTTTTGGTATCGAAACCAACAGGGCGGTTTCGAAACCACTAAGCTAATTTTTTAGAAATTTTCTTTTTAAAACATTTTGAGCTCTGAAAAAAACCTTATTTTGGTCAATAATGAAACTAACCACCTATGGTCCTTAGGCATCTAAGTCACTTACCATTCTAAGATATTTTTCGGTAATGAGTTGCGCTTCTTGGAGTCTTTCCATCAATCCAATACGAACCGAGACTCACTAACTCTAACTCAAGTTACATTGACCTTCTTGAGTTTAACTTTTGACACGAAATTCGACAAAAAATACATGAGAAAACTCATTGACGTTTCACCAATCACTTCAGGGATTAGGTTGAGGATTGTATGATCAATAAAGGTATGCTGGGCTTTGAACTTCTCCTCCTAGTACTTTGTGGCGTGCAGAGCTATATCTTTTTGGTTTGTTAGAAGCACCCCCTCCTCCGTTGTTAATTCAGATATGAGGTTGTGGCCTTGCCTGACCTTTAAACTGGCATTAAAGAATTTCGTGTTACTTACCCTATCTTTTATCCATTTCACTTTAGATTTTTTTCCTGATAAAGAAAATATGTTGCTTATTGAAAGTGGCAAGCTGCCTTTCAGAGAAAACTACCTTGGCCAGTTTGTCTATGTCATGTGGATCCTCATCTGAGATAATGAGGTCCCTTTCTACATTTAGCTCTACTTTCTTCAAATTGGAATGGATGTTACCAAAGACATTCACATTCCAATCTTTAATTGTATGCTTCCGGTTCTGTAGTTTTTTAGTAAACACAAAGGGAGAGTTATCTCTCACTTGGAACTTCCAAGCATCCTCTACTAGACGTTTGAAATTTGGATATTCTGTCCACATTTTTTGGAACCTAAAAGGAGCATTACGATGCCTTGGAATATCAACTGAGAACCCCCATAAGGGGGAGTGATCTGAGATGCTGCGAGAGAGGGTTTTATATCTCCAGTTATTGTAAACATCAAGCCATTTAGTATTAACCAGAACTCTGTCCAATTTGGATATAATCCTCCTCCGACCAACTTGTCTGTTGCTCCATAAGAAATCCATCCTTAACCCTGTAGTCTCTATGATGAAGCTATTGAAATCAATCATAGCAGACCTTGGAAACTCTCAAAAGAAAAGGTTTTAGTCTGGAAAATAGATATCTTATGCCTTTCAGATGAAGAAACATTGAGTCACTCTTTTTGCATTGTCCTTCTTTGTTTAAAGTTTGGATTGAGTTCTTCCCTCAAAATGGATGGGCTTGGTCTACACCATCATCTATCCTTCAGTTTCTTCTATGTTGGGATTGTGATTGTTTTTCAAATTTTGGGAAAAAAATTTGAGAGTTTCTTCCTCCTGCAGTAACTTGGATCCTTTGGTTGGAAAAAAATCATCACATTTTTGAAAACTCTGCCAAGAATGTCAGTAAAATCTGTATCAAAATTAAAGCTTTGGCCCATTATCCAGATGAGAGAGTGGCCTTCGAGGCTTGGGTTTTTAATTGAGATTATTTATTTTATTGATAACTCTATATTTTAAGTGTCATTGCAAATGATACTTAAACTTTAATGGTGCCAACCTATTTGGGATCGTAGGTTAGTTTTAAAATGATATGCAATTCATTGACCCACCCATTACTTTGCTTGTAAATACTCTTGTATATTTTACGTATTTTACATATTTATAATATTTTCTTCTTTTCTCATAAAAAATGGAAAAATTATGAATGCCATTTTCTCCACCCAGTATAGAGTGGTTGGACAATACATCCGGCATCTAGCCACTGGGTGTTATATATACGATCGACCCCTCTTTAACCATACTACACAAGAGTCTGGTATGATGGAAAGTATATATTATCCACCCGCTTGTAAATTTTGTGAACAAAATACCATTCCAAAATTACTAAGTAATGAACTAACCTATCGCAATGCATTTAAATCATACAGAGTACGCTTTTGCTTATCTATGGGTGATGTAAATTAACGCACAAACCTAACCATCGGGTTGTCAACTGACCATATCGCACCTGGCAGATATGATTCTATTTTCACGTCCCTCGAGCAATCTTTTTTGAACTAGAGGTCACCCGAGCAAAATTGCATGTACAGTTTCAAAGCCATTAAATAAGCCACATGATAAAAGATGATTTATTCCTAAGTTCCACGACATTATTTTTGTTGTAACAATAAGTCGTATTCTTTTATGCGGATGAATATTTCCACCAATTTTTGGCATGTTCCATCCAATTTTTCCAGATATTATGCTTCTATTCATCTATGGTTCTGTATAAAGATAATCCAAGGGTTGATTAGAAATTTAAGCTTCATTGGCCGTCCATTATCGTGAATTTTTTAATAATTTTGAAAACCTTATACTTTTATACCAATATGATTTCTGGTGAGGATGATCTATGCAACAATGAGATTATCCACATCAAAAGAATATCTAGCACCTATCTTTTAAAATAGCATGATTGGATGATCATTTTGAGTTCAAATCATCTGTCCTATTTTGCCTTTCCCCTCTTTGTTTCGTAGCTAAGTTTGCTTTATGCTGCTCACATTGAGAGGATCCAATAGCTAATTTTTTGTGAAAATGTTATCTTCACCATATAAATCATTCTTAAAAAAAACTAGCCATTTTAAAATTACTCCATCAAGATATTTTTGGAAAATCAACTATGAGGAAATCATCTTTATATTCAAAATGGATAGTTGATTTTTCCCATCAACTTCTGATGGCTTTAAAAGTTTTAAATTAATACTGGGTTAGTTTTTTATGAGAATATATGGAGTATATATATATATATATATATTTGAATTAGACTTAATTTAAAGATGAAACCTCTTTGTGGGATTTGATACTATAACCTAGCTACTATTTGGAAAATCATATTTCCAACCACTCTAACAAGTGGTCTTCCACATATGAAGTATATATATTATGACAAGAGCATTCTCATAAAAAAGAAGTTATTAGATTGGCCTCACAAAGCAGAGGGGATAAGCAAATGGGGTCAGAGAATTTGAACTTCCTCATTCGGAGAGCAAATCCTCTTTCCCCAAATCTTTTATTCCCTTGGCTATCCCCTTGATGATCCCTAAGGTATCTACTACCTAAAAGCAACTTTCTAAATATATTATAAAACTCAAAATGGACACTGGACCTTCTTAAATAAGTCTTAAATAATAAAAACGAGATTAACTTATTTTTAGTAAGAATATTATTATAATCAAATCATATAAATAAAATAAGAATGCAATTTGTTATATCATCCTTCATCATTCTCCCCGTGTTGCTAATGTAGTTTTCTTTGCATGAATCTTTTCGGTAGATAAATAGAACACACCTAGGATACGACAAAAAACTTTTTACAACGAACATACATATTTTCTTTGAAGAATCATGATCACCAACGCGCAATAAAAATGGATCATCATAACAAGTTTTATGACATAAATCTACTAAGCCATCTATGTTGTTCGTGTATTCCACGAAATAAGGATCAAAAAAATTGACTTAAAACTCACCCCATCATCATGGTAAATAACATAGATTGGTGGTGAATGATGAGAATAGTCCCACATGGGATATACGATCCTAGCAAACTTGATATATATTAATCATGGGTCACACCACTCATAACCAATTAGTTTTGAGTTGGATGCCCACAAACTTAATATGGTATCAGAGCGCAGGCCCACACGTGATAGGCCCAACGACTACATGTGCTCCCTGCCACCCAAAAAGAGTTCTATGTGTTAGGCGCAAAAGAACGCCACACGTGAGGAGGCGTGATGAGAATAGTCCCACATGGGATATACGAGCCTAGCAAACTTAATATATAATGATCATGGGTCACACCACTCATAGCCAATTGGTTTTGAGTTGGATGCCCACAAACTTAATAGTGAACCCCAATCTACAAAAACTTGATTAATGTTTTTCGATCGATCTCACGAAAGAAAAATAGATCTCCTTACAACATCTTATTTTTCAGAACCTCCTTGAAGTCCAAAACATCTTCAATAACACATCAAATCAATAATAAGTTCGTTCGACGAAGAATCACCAAGAAACTTAGGAATTTCAATTTTCAATGCCGACTCCCATTTCCTAGAGTCTTGCAGATGATGAGCAACAATTTGAAATTCTTTCTAATCAGCATCTGTGAAAAGGTTATCACCCTTCTCATTATTTTCTTCCTCTACCACAGGTGGTTTAGGAACACGACGACAGGTGAGTGCATGAACCTGTCGTTCTTGATCGACTATCCGATCTCGCTTCATCACTTTGTATAGAGGGGCATCACAAATCACAACATCACGACCTCGAGCCATGATACTTATTAATAATCAAAAACTGGTTTTAATTTTTATTTTTTGAGCTCTTTATATAGATAACCCCACGTAACAAATTAGAAACCTACTGCATATTAGAAACTTGATCCCTAAGGTATCTACTACCTAAAAGTAACTTTTGAAATCTATTAAAACTCCAAATGGACACTTTCAAGATTAACTTATTTTAATTAAGTATAAATATAATCAAATCATATAATAAAATAAGAATGCAATTTATCTGAAATCATCCTTCATCATCACTTTGTAGGGCCCACATAGAGATGATTTCATGGCTGATATTTAGTGAAAATGTTCTCCTCACTCTAAGATTATTCTCACAAAAAATCAACTCTTTTTAAAATTTCTAACCCCATCAAAAGTTGATTAAAAAAATCAACCGTCCATTATGCGATAAAAAAATAATTTTCTAACAGTTGATTTTCCAATTGACTATTGATGGCATAAAGAGTTTGGATTGGATTGATTTTTTTGTAAGAATGATCTATAAAGTTAGGAGAACAATCTACTAAATATCAACAATTAAATTATCTCGATGTGGGTCCTATAAAGTGAATCAACAAAGGAACGTGAAGGAATAGAGGATTTGGGGAAATAAGATCCGCTCTCCTCATTTTGGGGTTTTGTTTCTAGCATCAAAATTATGATTTTCTTTTCGAAAAAAAAATTTTGAATTTTTTTTGTTCGTCAGAAGCTCAAGAAAGGCATAGTATTTGAACATATATATCATCTCAATGTCCAAGTTCTGTTATTGTGTAATAATCACTGAAAATAATGCTAATCCTAATCAAAGAAACAATATATAGTTAACCAACCATTTCCCTCGTTAATTATAAGATAATTATAACCAAAGTAAAATAAATAAGCTAAAAAGTCTTCGATTATTATTCCCTAATCTCTCTGCTATCTCTATCAACTTTGTATTAATTTATTCACCAAGTACCAAATAAATAAAAAATCTGAAAAACCTGAAACTAGCTACAGAGCTACAGTACCCCACATGGGATTCAGAGTATAAAATATGAAGCTTCTCCGCCCTTTCTCATGTCCACAAGACATCCGACAGCCTCTGCAAATCAGCCTAGCAGCCCACTTCCAAGGATCAGTCACTCACCACTTCACCTCTCTCTCTCTCTCTCTCTCTCTCATAAACTTCACTTTCTCTCTCTACCCCTCACTCACTCAACAACTACCATTGAAGTATTTCGTACATTAATCTCGTACCCCCCTGCTGGTCCATCTTCATCTTCCTCCTCTGCATCATGATCTTCATCTGCTTGATCATCTTGATTATTCTGATCTTCCATTAAGGATTCTGGCCCTTCTTCTTGTTGTTTTTGTTCATAAACAGGATGAACAACTGATGATGATGAATTAATAATTCTCTTATTATTCTTTTCTCTGTAGAGTTCTTCAAGTTGTTCAAAATAAGGGCATGTCTTTGAATCTTCTGGTCTTTTCTTGTTACTCTCTTTCACCTTCTTGTAGTATTTGTTAATATTCTCCCATTTCTCTTTACACCTCTTAGCACTTCTATTGTAACCAAGCTTTTTCATGGCAGCTGAAATCTCCTCCCACAAAGGTCCTTTAGGCCCATTGTCTTGATACTTCACTTCAAGGCTTGTTCTCATTCTAATCAAAGCTTCAATCTCAACTTTCGGCCATCGAGACGACCCGATACTTCTTGGGATAAAATTATTCTCATGATCACCATTATTATCTGATCTTGGCGGCGGGTTGTCTTCAATCTTCTCCAACTGTAATGGGTTCTCCTGAAATTGAGCTACTGGATTCGGATTAGACTGTTGAGATGATGATGATGAAATCTTTTGCAAGAATGCAATCACAGCTGCATCTTTCGCGGCGGCAATTGATCGTTCTTGGACTAGTATGTCATGTTCTCGATTAATTCTCACCAATTCTTGCATCTTCCATTGTTCTTCTCTTACCATACGTTGGTGTTCATGTTTCTCTATAGCTTCCATGAATTTCTTCTGCAACATCTCCTGCTTTTGGATAACTTCCTTCATTAGATTTTCAAAGAAAGTTGTCAATTTTCTCTTTTTCTTTTGAGTAGGAGTACCTTCAGATTCTTCGGCAGACGAAAACGAAGAGGATGTAGATGTAGTGGTGATGAAATCAGATGTAGTACTAATATTTGGGAGAGAAGATGGAACAGTACTAGTGGGTAATTGGGAGATGCTTGTAATTATTGGATTTGTCGGCGGCGCCGGCGTTGTTGCTGGAGGTGGTGTACTTTCAATCTTCATTGGTAATGAGAAGGATTGAAGTGAGGGATACTGGTTATCTAGGGCTTCTAATTGATCAAAAAATCTGTAGGTTTTGCCATCTTGTTTTGTAGATCTTCCTTCTTTGGTTCTTTTGTGGTATTTGTAGACGTTCTCAAACTTCTCTTTACATTTCTTGGCATTTCTGTGATAACCAAGATCTGCTAGTTTTCTGGTAACAACAGTTAAATTTGACACTAAAAAATTTCAGTTTAATTTCACTAATAAAATTGAAATATTTTAGGGTTGACAAATAAATCAAAATTAAATTAATCAAGAAAAGAACCAAACAGAAAAAGACAACAGAAGAGAGAATAATCAGACCAGCTTTAATTGGACTACTTCTCTTTCAAGTTTCTAACAACCATGGAAAAAAGGAAGATTATACACACACAAAAAAAAAAGAAAAAAAAAAAAGCACAAAAAAAGAAAAGAAAAAACACCCATGTTGTTAGGGGGAGCCTGAAAATCTAAAATGATTTTCCTTTACAGTTCAATTAAATAAAGATATGAGGAGATAAACCTCACACAGATATCATCCCATAGTTCTTTTAAGTGTACTATAATTATATTCCCAGTTTTCTACTTTTCAGCAATGTAACTTCAAAAGTTTTAGAAAGAAATTAGAGAAATGAAAATCATATTGTTGAAATAATAACATTGTTAATAAAATGAAAACAAAATTTGGAGATGGGAGAAATTAACCCTAGAAACCCAGTTTTCTAAATCTATATGATTTGTGTGTTCTATGAAACATATATAACAGTTCAAAAAAAAATTTAAATTAATTCAGCAAAAAGAAGTAATTAATGAATTGAGGAAAACCCATGTTGAATTCTCTCTCTAAAAACTGTCTTCAATCTAAAACCAAGAAATCCAACCCAAATTGATCAAAAAAAAAACTTCATAAAAATTAAAAAAACAACTACTTAAATTTCAATCTCATGAGAAGAACAAAAGAGGAAAGAATAGTCACCTAGAAACTTCTTCCCAAAGTGGGCCTTTAAGAGTTGAATCTCTGAAGGTAACGTCCATGTCAGACCTTATCTTCAATAAAGCCAACGTTTCTTGCCGCGGCCATCGGTTTCCAGCTGAACTCCGGTCACCCACCTCTTCATGATTTCTCCTACTCTCTTCTTCTCCAATTAACCCACCACCACCTGTCATTGAAGACCCAACACCACCCACCACCACACCTTCATGGTTTCTGTCGACGTCGCCGCCACCTCCGGAGTTACTCATCAAACCAGACATCCCTAATATCAAGTTGCCGGAAATTTACAGCTAAAAAAAAAATTTCTAACAAAAGGGAGGTGAACTTAAGGGTATTTTTGAAGAGGGGTTGGGTGAATTTGGTGGGCTCAGCCTCTCAATTTCAATTTTTTTTTTTTTGTCTTCAGTTATCGAATCTTGAACAATTTTTATTTCTTTCTCATCTCACTCTCTATTTCTATTTTTTCTTTTTTTTTCGTAAGAGGGAGAACGTGGCCTGAGATGCTCTTAGCAGTTATAAAAATGGCAGAAGAAGGAAGTAAAAAAAAAAAAAGTGAAGAGAAATTCGTCATCAGCAGCAACAGCTGCAGATAGCGACGATGGTGATAACAAGTTGGTTTTGTCTGTCCAGCTAAATATAGTTAAAAGCCGACCCTTGTAGGTCACCCTTTGCTTTTTGAGCCTTTTGGGTTTACTTGAACAGAGATTACTTTAATACCCTCAGCTTTCTTAGTCGATTAAACTTTGTTTTTTTATTTTTTATTTTTCAACACAATTGAAGGCTCCCATCACCTTGAGCTGGATGAAGTCTAGGACAGGCAAGCAATCAGGGTTGGAAGAGACCTTAGGTGAATTGAAAAACTGGGAACTAAATATAAGAGGACATTTCATTCAATAGTAACTAAAGAAGAGTCATTTCGTGGGGTTCGAACCCTCGACTTCCACTAAAGAAGCTAACTTTCCAACCATTCAAGCAAGAGTCCCAATCATTTTTTATTATCATTATCTTCCGGGGTAGATCAATGATTAATTGTTAGCATATTAAGATGTAAGTTGGTAAGTTTTTACAAATTAGATCTGCGGATACATGTTCTCTGGATTTGACAAGAGTAAATTCATACGGACGGTGGGAATTATATATAGAGTACTTCTAATTATACCCCTATTAATCGTATTAGCTGATCACATGATTAGAGATTGAATTGTACATACTGCATATATTAATATAGTAACTAAAGAAGAGCCAGTTACTTAAACTTACGTTAATTTGAACGGTAATTACTATAAGTTAAATCCATTGTCGATATATACAAGACCATCCTAATCCAAGTTTTCAACCACTCTCTCGATGGTTGATTAGAAAGAAGAAACCCCAAGAGAGAGAATTCTCTACAGTGGAAGAATAAAAAATAAAAATAAAAAGAGAAAGGAGAGGGAGGAGAAAATAAATTAATAGTTAGAGTGGGAGCCAAGGTTATTTAGCTAAGATGTAGCCAAAAATATTTGTAAGGATGAAATGGAAATGATTTAATGGTTGATTTTCGACGATGAGATATACTTAAAATGACACTATTTTAAAATTTTTGATCCTATCAAAAGTTCAAAAGTTTATAAGCCATCAAAAGTTAAAAAAACCTAGCAGGAGGGGGGACATAAAGCCTTACCTCCCCATGTCTAATATAAAATGAAAACAAGTATGCATGCAAAATGAGGGAAACCTCCAGCCTTAACCTTTATAAATAGGGGGATAAGGAGGAAACCCTCTAAAACCCTAGAAAACTAGCCACCACACAAACCTCCAACCTTACCGTGAGAAAACGGGGGACAAGGAGGGTACAAAGAAAAGAAAACCTAACTAAAAACTAAATTACCCATGCCGGATATATGGAAAACCCATTCTATCCAGACGAGCGAGACCCACTATGCGTGTTGGGAAATCCGAAGTCAAAACCCGGTCTGTACCCTGACGAATGCCTTTTGAAGCCATGAAGTCAGCCAAAGCGTTAAGTTCTCTGTAAACATGCCTGAAGATCAAAGTCAGCCCAGCAGAAGCGTCTATAATAAGATTCCACCAATGCGTCAGATGCCAAGGAATAAATAAGCTTTGGCTCAAGATCCTAACTCATTGGTTAGTAACAAAATGGGTTATACCATAGGGAACTAATATATATGCTCCTATATTTTCTACTAAGTTAACCCGGTCGGCTCTGTAGACCAAACAACACCGACTAGCTTGTCAGTTCTATATAGAGTTGATAACAGAATCATAAAAACTTATTAGGTTTAAAAAATCAAGCTATTTGGTAAATCTATATTAACGGTCTGCGAAACTAACTGTTAGGTGGGATGAATTAATAAAAATATGGGTTGAAATATTATTTGAACTCCAGTCTGTTTAACGCTAGTTGTGACTTATTGCAAAGAAGTATGTGTTCTGCAGAAATACATTTGTCTCCACCAGTTCCACATAAGTATATTCATGGAATTAAGTTGAAAGTCAATTATTTCTCACACTTTTAAGTGAATGAACTACCAATTTTGAGAAATTTAAATCATAAACAAATAATAAAATTTGTGTTGTTTTCCCAAAACTAACCCAATTCCATAGATTAAAGTGCAATAAAAAACATCTCAAATGGACGGCCAGTTATCTCTTTTCTCTCTATAATGATCTCATGATATAGAAATCATGTAAAAAGAAAATACAAAACTTACAAACTTGTCATTTCAATTATAATCAACAAAACCTGTCATTCCAAGTGTCAGCCAAATATGTGTCAATGAATCATTAATGGTTCATGTTAAAAAGTGATAAATGATTTTTAATTATTTACAAACTATTCCTCTGCGTACCTACAATAATAACAGGTTGTTAGAATTTTAAAATTTTAAAATTCTAATTTACTATTAACTGACTTTATGTTTTACTACATTTAAAAGGATTAGAATCGGCTTCACAATTTCATATTAACTGTAATAAATCTGATCATGTCTCCTTCTTTTTTCTCCAAAAACTAATCCTACAAAAATAAAAATAAAAATGACAAACATATCCCCATCACTCAATTATTATTTTCAACAAAAATCTGGTTAATAAAATATATATAATTTTCAACGATAATCCACTTCGACTCGCTCTCTTCCTCTTCTAACCAAAAAAAATTTCTACACAACAAAACAAAAAACTCAATCAAAAACTAAAGAACAAATGAAAAATCTTTTTTTGACAGAAAAGTTTCTATTAAATTTGACAAAATCTTAAATTTACCCTGAATTACGATGAGCCGGGTGTTCTTACATTGTGGGGTCCATTTGCGAAAAATACATAACATCATTCAAAACGATTCTCATCCACGCTAAATAGAGCATCCAACTGAGTCTTACATCTCACCCCTCAAATTTGACTCACTCTCAATATGCAGCTGAGTGGTACCAATGGTTTACAATGAATATAAACAATGGCCTAATTTCGCAGTATATATAGACTACAAATACCAACTAAATTAGTAACCCAACCAAAATAGAAAACTTAACTATTTTTTATTAGAAAACCTATCAGAACCTTGGGGTCTTCAACTTGCACAGGAATTCTTGTCAAAACTGTCATATATAGGAGGGTCTAGAACAATCCACGACCAAACTGGGCCCAAGGCTTGGTGGTGAGGCGGCGGCCTTAGTGGGCCCGCGGCCATATATACCTGCGGCCCAACACATGATCAACACCAAAAGTGGCCTAAATGCCCAGAAAATAACTCGGGAAGAACCGGAATGGCCAGCGGCTTCGAGGTTGGCTTGCGGCCTCTGGGATGGCATGCGACCATGGACCCGCAGACATGGACCTATAGCCATCGACATGTGGCCATGTGCCCGTGGCCATGTACCCCCACCATTCTGATCATCAATTATCTCTACCATCATCATCCTATGCGCAAATTGAGCTACTAAACCCAACAAATCTCTACCTTGGCGAAATTTGCAGGCCACACTACCAATTGCCTCCAACAATCTTATCATTCTCCACCTTGGCATTAAATCTCCGCCATACCTACAAATAACCGCTACTGCCTTCAACTGTGCCTTTACTAACATTAAATTGGTAGTGAAGCGCCATCTTGCAACTAATTCCATCTACCTTCAACTGACTGATACAATCTTCAAAAAGGTTTCTACTATCTTGAGGAGACTTTAACTGTCGAGATACGATGACTTCAACTTCTGCAACTGGCATAATGCCTACTTCTGACTTAAAGTCTTCAATTGTTTCAAAAGAACCTCAACTACTTTCAATACTATCACTCGTCGGTGTTGTAATTTGTGTCTGATGATGCCAATCACCTGAAAGTGCTCCACCTGCATTCGAAGATGCCAATCACCTGAAGGTGTTGCGAATTGCGCCCTAAGGCACCAATCACTTGAAAGTGCTTCTACTGCATCAAAAGATGCCAAACCACCTAAAGGTGCTACATATTGCATATGATACTAATGTTCAGGCAGTTCCTGAAATTCTCTTTCATCACCATTCTGGTGAGCTTCATATGTTACATAAATTTTAACTTGAAACACACACCAAATAAGTCTACTACGTGTGTATCTCTGCTTTAGTATAAATATCTAGAATTGCCAATACCATTGTTTAGAAAACTACTTCAAACTGTACAACAATTTCTGATGTTGACACACCTAATTCATCTTACCAGCAAACTCAAACTCTTTTGGCTGGGTCCTACGAATCTCCTTCTCCAAATCACTACACAAAAACTTCAACTTCATATCGAGTTGATCAAGCTCGATATCAAATTTTGCAATCAAAACCAATATCATTCAAATCGAAACATCCTTCACTACTGCCGAACATTCTTCAATACAATCAATGTTTTCATGTTGTATATGCAATTTAGCTAACAAACTGGTTTTGATCTTTACTCTGTTGGTACTTTGAGATCCTCCCATCTTGAATTTTACCTCCATACACTTCATTGTCGTCTTTGGCCTTGGATAACTGCATTATAATCCAATTCTTGCTACTGTGAAGAGAATGAATCCCCTCACCCAATTCTTTCTTCCATACCATACTATATTTTCTGCTTCTATGGAAGAAAAGGTATTCGTCAACGATCAGTCGTGCATACTCCACCTTATTCGTAGACTGGGTTAGTTTACGAATTTTTCTTCTTGAAATATTGATCGCTATGCTATCTGGTGGTTGAGGCACCTTGAATTGCAACCTCTACATCTTATACAAAATCCTTACTGTCAGATGCTACAATAGGATACTTGTCTGTCTGAACAAATCGATTTAGATCAATGGGAGTTTTGAAAAACTCCACCTGCTCTTGACATCTCTGTCTTACTCTTCTTTTTCTGATATCCTCTTTCTCATCGCAGTCTCATTAAATCTCACTTTTCTACTTCTCACCATCTTCTTTAAATTAGGACACAATTTCTTGTATCCCGTCTCTCTAAGCTTCCAACTCAAGAAAGAAACTTTCTTGACGACTCTAGTTATAGCACCCGCACTTTTGGTTGAACCACGCTTATGAGGTGCAAACTCTCCTGTGCTTTTTGACTGAGGGAGATACATTTTATATCTCTCTCTGAGAGTATTGATTTTGATTGATTTGGAGTCGCCACCTGATTTTTGGGGAATCAGGACCCTATAGTTGGAAAACTACACTTAGATTTTTCTTTGAGAAATACTAATGGCGGTCTTCCTTAGTTTGGTCTGCGATTGAGATTCCGGGTAAGAGAATTCTATTACGGGTCAGGAAGGTGTGAGGCACCTGACAACCGCCCGATCAA
>MVGT01002408.1:7149-60833 GCA_002174775.1 Macleaya cordata
TATATACATACATTCTTACTTATACATATCTATAATATAGTATACCCTTACGTATTCCCAAATCCCATTAGATTCCCATAAAGAAAATCTAACTGACTCACCTTTCCTATAACACATGCAACACAGACAACATTTAACTTTTACCCGTTACTTACAGAGCCAAAAAGGCTAGAATACACCCCTTGGATGTCCCGTAAGATTTATCCATATCAAATCTAGGTGCATTCATGATTGTCACCAAGGTTGTGACCTACCCGCCCTATTACACGGTTCTGCCATGCTTTTTCACTTATATGATGACATTATATCAACATCAAACACGGAAAAAATCATGAAACTATATAACAAACCTCGCATACTTGCGTTCCCTGTCCCCCACCACCATCACTTGTAAGTATTCATGGCATTTTAGGGTCCAAACATGATCTGCCATGCTTATTTTATTTTTGTGACCGCAACATATAATAGTTTATATCATTACATAATGTGACTAAAACATTCCAAATTACATATATACACATCACAATATAGCATGATCATTACCATAGGTTATCTTAAATGAATCATCATCCAAAACATGTTGGGACATCATACACATCGCTTTAACATAAGCATACAGCAACACAATTCAAATGAATATATGCATTTCACCAACCGTTTATAACTAGAAAAGCAAGGTCTTTTGGCAGCTTATTCTCTTTTAAGATTTTTAAGTCTTACGGCTGTTACGGGTGCCACCCACGATCGTGAGATCGTCTTCCGCGAGGAACCCATCGTGGGGTAAAGCCGCCTAAAAGGCATGAATCATTTGATTTAATATATATCTATATATATATATATATATCTTTGTTTCTTGTTATATGTTTTTTTCATTTTTCCACAAGTGATGATGCACTCAACGTGTATTTTATAACAACATGTAACATGCATGCATTCTCTATTTCGATATTGACATGCATTTCACATCATCATCATGTTAACATGCAAAATATATATAACATATTTAGGTTTATGAACCAAACAGCCGCATGTTAAATCACGATCTCTAATTCAATGAAATCAAACAAGCATATATATATATATCACAATTTCTAGTTCATATGAAGCCAAACAACATCATATATATATATATATCACGGTTTCAAGTTCATAAGAAACCACACAACAAATACATATAAATCACGGTTTCAATTTCACATTAAACCAAACAATAATCATATATATAATTCACTGTTTCAAGTTCACATTGAACATGTCCTTTTTGTAGAAGTTGATTCTATTGAGTTGAGGTGATAATCTCTTCTCCTTGCTCCTCTTTGGTTTTTTCTTCTTCCTCTTTTTTTTCAAAGCTTAGGTTCAAATAGAGGATGTTGGTGTGTTGTGGGATTGATAGAGAAGAGAGGGAGATAGCTTGGAGAGGGAAAGGGAGAAATCGGCTAGTCTCTTTCTCTCTTTTTTTCTTTTTTTTTATGTTTCAACAAGATGGAGAGAATGAGAGAATGTCAGAGTAAGAGTGGGAGGGAGAGTAGAGATCGAACTCATCTTTCTCTCTCTCTTACCTAATCTTTCCCAATATCCTCCCCTCCTTCATATTTAAGGGTTTTACCCAACCATGGTATTTTTTTCCTCTATTTCAAAATATCATGTTAAAGTGTATAACATGACCATACAATTTTGATGTTTCAAGCTACTTAGTAATTGACACATGTCCATCAAAAGTGGATCCGAAGGCTAGCATTTTCCACCATGTGTTTAATTCTAATTTGGTGAACAAATCTTTCCAACTTTAGGTGTCATGTATGGGTATTAGGTAAGCTTTTGGGAATATACTAGTCTAACATATATTTGGTTAGTTTCTCTATTGTCTAGATCGATTATGGCATGTATATATGCCAATTTTGGAACATCTAACAACTCTTGGCTCCTTAAATGAATCCAACGGTTGGCATCTCTTGATTCTTATCTTGGAAAGGAAAATATTATTATTGTTAGTAATATTTTCAAAATGAGCTAGCCAAAATAGTCCTCATTAAATGAATTCAAATTTTGAATTCATTTCCTAACTTAGATGTGATCCTAATTTGGTAATTATTCCTTGACAATTTGGTCACATGCTAACAATTTGAGAAGATATTCTCATTGATTTTTTTTTCAAACTTTCCATATGTATAGATATCTTTTAAATCAATATGTGCTAACCAAATATACATGTATATATATATATATATATTCATATATAACATAAATATTTCTATTGCATGCATGGAGTCATTTTTGGTACAATATAAGTGCTAAGAGAGGGAGATTGGATCGATTCTCTCTCTCTTCCTATCTCTCTAACGCCCCTACTTGTGGGGTCCACAGTGTCATTAATATCTTGCATGCAATATATGTGTGCTCTAAAAATATTTTCCAATGAATTAAGTCCTCACATGCTGTAACGCCCCAAATCGAAACTCAAAATCTCTAAGAAATTAAATCGCATCTCGAGGCGTTAGGCTTACGACAGGAGGTGACTAATTAGTACTAAACAAACCTAAACAAAGGTTTACAAACCTAATCAGAGTTAAACTAATATAGCTATCTATATCACTAATCACCTCAAAATATGGATAGGCCCAACGGAAAATTCGCCAGAGTTTCCCCTGAATTTTTAGGGTTCTCAACCTGTCAAAAACCTGTAGAAGAGATGATTTACTCACAATAATACATTCTAAATCATTCTATTCATCCATGATAGTCATATCATCTCATCAAGACTAGTCTACCTTACTTCATCAAAATAAAAATACCTAGTCATCCACTAGGCTGGATTCAAACCACAATTCTAAAAAGATGCCTCGCATAATAATATACATAAATAACCTGAGTTAAGTGATATAATATACATAAGTGTGTTTGTCTTATATACATATCTTAAGAAAATATATAGAAAATAAGTAAAATAACAAGCACCTCAAAAAGGCTAAATACAACACCTCAAGTGTAAGAAAGCTATTGATGACGTACTTTCTATATCGATCTCCTCAAAGGGTAAAGATATAGTCTGACCAATCCTCTCCTAAATCCTCGTTTCCCTCTGCAGTAATATCTCCTGAATCTGAGCAAAAAAGCTCAGTAAGAAACTTATAATACTAACAATTGTCACTAACATGAATTTAAGACAATGCAGGTTTTAAAAGAAAATCGAGAAATCATAATACAGAAATGTAAAAGTAGTTGATACTTGTTCTACAACATAAACCGATAACCATTCACTTACCCATACAAGTAAATATAAACTAACAACAACATCTCACATCATAATATTGTGTAGTGTAATCATCTTAGAGTGAAGAGGCTACGACTAGATGTTTCAGCTCCTAGTCGGTGAGCAAAATCGTGTTCCAACTTAACCGATGTGGAACCCCATCGTTAATTCCTGATTTCCGACCGAGCGACTGATTTATCGGTTTTTGTGAGAAGCACGCTGGCTCATGATTTGGGTTCAGGTGGACCCTTGACCATAATTTGCCGATGTAGCCGTTGTCGCGGTGGTCAGCCGTTTGACTTGTGCAGACATCTTAATGATCATTAAAATAATCCAGGAGTTGTCACGCTCCTCAAGTCTTCGCCTAATCTAGGCAGCATATAACCTCGACATTTCTAGAATCATACACGTACCTATCCAAACAAGGCTTTCCAAAAAGAGAAATAGAATAACCTAGATTTCAATAGTTTTCCTATATCATGAGAGTCCCATTCCTGTCATGAGACAGGAAAACATAATGAAAATACGGAACAAACCATTGTTTTTAGGAAAACTTCAATGATTTGCTCGTGTAGGCATTACAAATCCATTTTCGGATTACCTAAAAATATATATTATAATAGTATAAGTTTTAGTAGTAGAAAATACCTTTTTCCTACAAAAACTAACAACCATGTACATGTTGTGATCTCCCAACTAATATTATTCCGGGGAAAGCCGGTAATATAATCCGGGGAAAGCCGGGTAATCGGGGGAAAGCCCGTAATATAATCCGGGGAAAGCCGGTAATAATCCTAGCCGGGGGAAAGCCCAGCATAACATATATAGTATATATTCCGGGGGAAAGCCCGTACCTAGGGAATCACCAACACATACCCAACAACTGGGAACCTCCATCCCACACATCATCTTAAAACAACTACTTCTCCCAACATATGGAAGGAAGTAAAATATATATCTATATATTATAAGAACCCCAAAATCCGTTTGGTTTTGGAAATATGCCCATCCCTAAAGCTCGATAACGATTAAATCTCAATTCTTTTGAAATTATAGTTTATTTAACTATAAGTAAGAAAAGAATCATCCATATATTTATATATGTATATAACTCATTCATATATATATATATAATTATTAGAATCTAGTTATTTTAAAAATAACTATTATTGTTTTACATCACTATGTAAAACTATACTTTTGGAAAATCATTTTCACATCAATAGGACATCACAAATAAATCATGCATGCTTTGCAAAATAATTACATTTGATTTATAAATCTAAACCCTGTCAAAAGCATTGAAAGCACTTTAATGGCTATAAGAAAGTATTTATAAGTTCCTACCTCAAATCCCGCAAGGCTCTCTTTACCGCACTAATTTCCTCCAATTAGTGTACTGGTATTAGTACACACTCCCAACTGTAAACAACACATTTAATTCACTTTCAAAACTTGATTCAATTCATACTAATTTCATATAGAATAGTCTAGGAATCTAAATTCTAATCTAAACAGTCACTATAAGGGTCCAGGTCCTTATCAAATTAAATAAGGGCTTTAGGACTACAACCCAATTTGTTCTAAATATCCTCTTCAATTAATCTATTCCTCCGAATCTACAATCTAACCCAAAATAATAAATTTGGGTCAAAATCAACCTTCCCAATTATCAATTTCATCAATTAAGGGTTTGAAAGGTCTAATCAAATCTTAAACTATTAACAAAATCAATCCTAAAATTGAAAACTCAGAATTAACAACATAAAATATCTAATTAAAAATAAAATGAAAAGGCAGGGTTTCAAATTATACCTCAATCCAAAATTAAATGGTCCCTACGATTTCAATCGGACCGTCGTCATCATCATCATCTTCTCTCTCTTTCTCCTTCTCTCCTTCTCTTTCTCTCTCTCTCCTTCTCTCCTTCTCTTTCTTTCCTTCCCTTTCTCTCTCTCTCTCCTTCTCTTTCTCTCTGACCCGTCTCTCTCTTAACTCTCCTGCAAAGGAGAGTTCTCTCTCTCTCCCTTATAAGATTAATAAGGCGGTGGGAAAAAGCTTTATAAAAAAAACTTTAAAATTAAAAAAATAAATAGATAACTATATAGGTTATACTAAGGTGTAAGTGCATACCCCGAATTAAGTATATATAATAGAAAGATTTATAAAATTACTCTTTAATACAACACCCAATATATATCAATACATATATATAGTATATATACATAATTAAATAAAGTTTAATTGGTCAAAATCAAAGTTAAAATCGTAGGTACCTTTGGTACCAATCCAAATCGTGTTCCGGGCCTTGATTTGGGATCATCTAGGGTCCGATTTTCGCGCATGAGTAGTCAAAATTGAATAACTTTTCGAGATCTATCCATTTGTACGGTTCGATTCTTCAAATTATGCTCCGAACAAAAACTCATTATTTAATCCTAGACTTAATTATTTTAACGCCTAATGGGTTCCACAATTGTAACGTTGGACTCGACTCAACTTGACTCACCAAAGTCAATAAAGTTATTTTGGGTCGTTACACATGCATATATATGTATATATACATATCAAATTAACATATCTTCTCATGAAATAATGACTTCAACTCAACGCAACTACTAATGGTATCAACAAATTTCACATGAAATAATAATTTCAACTCAACATAACTACTAATATTAACCATCTAAACATGTGCAAAGCGAATTTATGCATGCATGCAAAACGTGTACGTAGGTAAGGGACTCATTAATTCTACCCCTATGGAAATTAACACATGGATTTTTGGCACCCAACACACTGATTAGTCCAAAGTTTTTGGACTATACTCGACCCATGGGCTTGGGCCCATCTTGTCCTAAACTAATGAAATGATTTTTTTAAACGATTCATTTTCTATTTCATTTTTCGAAAGGGGTTTTGACCCAAAGTTAGGATCATATTGGGAACTTCAAACTAAGTGAATTTTCCGACTGACCCCGAAAAGCAACAAACAACCCTAGGACTAATGCAATCATCTCTAAGCAAGCAGCTCTAGACTAAACGCAAATTTAAGTCTATTTTAGGGGTTTTTATGGTTTGGCACTGATTGGGCTTCGAAAGCCCAATGGGGGGAAGTGGGCCAATGAACTCGTAAAAGGGGGTTTAAGTCCCAAATGTTTTATTCAAAAGCTTATTTGCATTCATTTCTCTAGCCTAAAAGGGATTAAGTCGCAAATTAAGCTAAAATAAGATAGGATCAAAAAGAATTCATGAATTAAAGCATATGCATGTATTTCATGTATTTCTAACATAGCATATATGGCAAACACATCAAGCGATCATGTGACGCAATCATATCATCGCATCATCATGCCAAAAGAGTAAAGAGTACCGCATAGATTGAACTTGATATTCCGGCGCTAAACAAAGTAAGCCAAACGTGTTTGGACCGTGTTAATCCAATAGAGTTTTCCACGATCCAAACTGTTCATATTAAAGATCGTGCCATTTCTAATATACTCAACACAAAGATCAAGGCATTCTTAGTTCATATGTCATGGAGTCATGCATATTTTGCTTTCTTTCTATGAAACACACAAGTATGAAAATTATCATCACCTAATAAAGAATTAACATGCATTCTAAACATTGATTATTGTAAAACATGCATGGCTACAAAGGTATCTCCAACCACCGTATGAGAAGACAAAATTATCACACAATTTATTCTCAACCACCATATTATTTATAGCTATTGACATGATTCAATCACTAAGCATTTCCAAAAATATGATTTCCAATAAAGTCAAAACAAATGAACCCACACTTTACTCTCGGGTCTCACATCATCATATATACACAAAAGACTTTTCATGAATATAGGCATTCCTTTATGCATACAAAAGCTACAGAGAGATTGACATACTTTTTCATAAAAAAATTCTTATAAATCCAAGCTATTTCATGCTTTTTTTAACTAATGATTTCATTATATACAGAAATGGAAAACAAAATTGTAACTAACTTATGATTTTATTATATATAGGAATGGAAAACAAAATTATAGTTAATTCATGATTACATTATATACAAAGATGGAAAACAAGACTATAACATACGTTTTTACACTGAACTTTATTTCATGCCAGAAATGGAAACCAACACTTTTTAGCTCTAAACTTTATTTTTCATCAAAGTTGAAGATCAGGATATTCACATATTCAACAATGAATGGATACCAAATTCTCTCTCATACCAAAAATAACAACCACTTCTAGCTTTATTTCACATCAAAACTCTAGAACAAGGCATTCACATACTCAACAAAGAATGGATACAAATTCTATACCAAGAATAGCAATCAAGGTTATTACATTTAGATTTCTAGCATGGATCTTTTTACAAAAAAAGAGGATTAACAGAGAAAGAAAAGCTTACTAACCTGAGATTGCAATTGATCCAACTAAGCAAATATAAGAGAGAAATCCATAATATGCTCCATGTAATTAGCTTTAGATGAGAAGAATAAGTGAGATGTTACTGGAATTTCCAAATTCAAAAGGAAGAAGATGAGGTCACTCCATTAGACTTATCCTACCAAGATGACGCAGGAAAGAGGGTGACCAGAAGAATCTACTCTCTCTCTCTCCTCACTTAGCCTAACATTCTCTCTTACCTCACTAATCTCTTCCTGGAATCCTGGTTTGCTTGGAAGAAAGAAAAGAAGAGAGCTGAAAGCAAAGAAAACCAAAAAAATAGAGGAAACCAGAGAGAGTAAATAAACAACCAGAGAATGTAAGAAAACCAAGAGCATAGCCAAAAACCAAAAGAGAAAAGCCAAGAGCTTTTCCTTTTTGGGTAACTTTCCTTTTAAAGGAAAAACTAGTGTTTCCTCTCTAGTTAGCCGCTGGATCAAGCACACTTGGACGGTTGAGATGAAGAGGAAGAAAAAAAATCTTCTCTTAGTAGCTAGGTGTTGTGCAAGGAGTGGGTAGACTAAGTTCCCACGTATTGAGTGAGTTTCTGGAGAGGAAAAAAAAATAAAAGAGAAAACATTCCCCCTCCACAAAATAAGAATATTCCAAGAAGTATATCAAGATGGGGACATGTGTCTCCTTTGGCTTCGAAACTCTCAAGTTGGGAGAGCATGTGTATTTCCAAATAGGGAAATCAGCCCTCCAAGGGCCGACCCTAATCACAGAGTGGTACCAGTCACTTAATTATTCAAAAACTAATATTACTTTTCAAACTCTACCCAAAAATAGAGAACTATTCTCACTTCTCTCTTAAAATATGTGTGACATGTGTCACCACATAGGGGATCGGCCCTCCAAGGGCCGAACCCACTAATGTGGTGACATGTGTCGCCTAGCGTTGTTATCCTTACGACATACTTTTGATAACAAAACACATTTTGAAAAACACTTTTTTTTCATCTGATGTTTTCCTTTTTCTTTTTTTTTAAACACAAAAACAACAAAAAAAAACATGGGACACTTGTCACCACAAAGGAAAGATCGGCCCTTCAAGGGCCGATCCCCATAAGGTGGTGACAAGTGTCACCATAAATCCATTTTAGTGTTTTTCTCTCTCTTTTTTTCAAAAAAAAAAAAAACAAAAAGACCAAACATGTGTCATGATATTAGGGGGATCGACGGCCGATCCCACTAATATAGTGACATGTTACTTTTTTTTTAAAAACAAAAACAAAAACTTTTCCAAAATAACTACTTTTTCTTTTTCGAAAATAGCTTTTTCTTCTTCACAAACAACTTTTTCCAAAACTACTTTTTCAAAATAACTTTTTCTTATTTTCTTTTTTTTTTTTAAAAACAAGTAGTTGACATGTGTCACCTTTAGAAGGAGATCCTCCCTTTAAGGGCCGATTCCAACCCTTTGGTGACATATGTCACCAACTCTTTTCCTAACATCACTTATTTTCTTAGTTTTTACAAAAAGGTCCTTTTGAAAATTAATACAAACTCTGGGGTTATATTTTCCTATGCCAAAAGGGTTCCCACAAGCCAGATATAATTCTGGGCTCCTGCTTATGCAAAATTGGTTCTGGTTCCAAGTGTGTCACAAAATTGGTTTCGTTTACCAGTTGGCGGCACCCGAAGTGGGTGCAAAAATTGGGTATCTACAGATGCCCCTCTTTGCCAGAGGTTGCATGCAGCCGAATGGCAAAGCAGAGGGTATCCAATTTTTAAACAGCAGTGTTTGGACGGTTTCTTACACATGAATACTCGGTGTGGATTCCTTGACCGATGAAGTGTTGACGGTCTATCAATCGGGGAGATGCCCACTATTGACGTGGTCGAGACTAGGGCGGGATGTGGCTCTCTGTCGACTTCAATCGAGACTAGAGCACATGAAAACCCTCTATCGGCAACTACCGAGACTGGAGTTGATCGGTGACAACCGATCCCGAGGTGAAATTACCTCAATTGAGGGCAGGGGCAGGTGTGCCTTTAGAAAATTTTATATCTTTTAATGAAATGTTAAAATCCTTATCTTGGAGCATATTATGTTTCCTCGCTTATAGCTTTGCTCATGGATACCTGCAATGGTCAGATCAATTTACAACACTTAGGCTCTTCCATACTTTACAAAAACAAATTTCCACTTGGTTCAGCTCGCGAAACCTTAAGTCTCTGTATGAGCAAAGTTACACTTCTTCACGTGATTGCTTTCTGAAGCGTTAGGTCCCGCAAGAGATTTTCTGCAGAAGAGATCCTGTAGCTTTATTGCTTCCAGGGGGTGGTTGGGTTCAGAGGTGGTTGGCCTTTTTAATTTAGCTTGATGGGGATGTAAATGAAGTTGGTGGATTGGTGAGATGGTGTTTATTGATCTACACTTGCTTCCTCGATAGATGTATGTCCCATAAATTAGTGGGGTTCCTTCATTGGTCAACCACTCCACGTGATTCCCTCAAGAATTACAACCACTTCAATCATTTGTTCCTTCTTATCATCACACTTCCTAAAGCTCTTCTTTTTATTTTTCCATCTGCATCTTCTTCAACTCCCAATCATTAGCTACCTTTCATCTTCACACTTCCTAAGTCCCTGGATTTTTCTTTCAAGTCCCTTTCTCCTTTTCTTTCCTTTGTACATCACATCCCGACATTCCATCATTTACTATTAACCATAGCTCTTGGTGCCTGGATCAGGGACATGGGTCCTCTGGAGCAAGTCTTCATCACTATTCACAACTTTGGACACGTGGTTGACTTGTCCCGTGTCAACCTTGATATGAATCTAATCCGAGCTGTCGCGACTCGTTAGAACAGGGATTTAAAACTCTTTTGTTTCGGGTACAGTGATCTTTGCCTGACGATTGAGGAGTTCTCCACGTTGTTAGGTGTTTCCTCCGAGGGCCCTATGTTTGCTCCCCCATTGGGTAGAGTACGTCGCCAAGAGGTGAGCCAGTTCCTTGGGGCTTGTTATCGTTTTGCCGTAGACCAGTCCTATGTGCATGGGGGCTTGCACATAGATAACTTGGCCTAATTTTTTATTAATTTCGAGGAACTGTAGTTCTGTTGCCGTGCCTTTGCCATCAACCTCTTGGGGCGGTACCTTTTTAACATCGATGGGCATTGTTGCTCTCCTATGGTGGTCGCAGTCATTGAACAATCTCGCACTTTTTGCTATGCCTACATCCTACCATATTGGGAGAGCTCTTCGACAGTCTGGATACCTATGGAGAAACCCGCCAAATTAGTGAGAGTCTTCAGATGCTTCATGTACTTTTGCTTATACCTGTTTTGTCCTTTTATGTTCATTAATGAGTACCTCCCACATGCTCCTTTCTTAAACTTTACGAATGATGCTTTTTTTTTCTTCTTTTTTGTTCTGCAGATATGGCTGACATAGCATTTGAAGAGAAATGGATATGTTGGGAACCAAATTGGCCACGTGCCTAACCTGGTTGATGCTCATATCTACCACAGGTACGACGAGAGAGCATAATGGGATACTGAGGAATGGTTAGAAGGCTTCCACACTATAGCCGTCCGCTGGCATCTTTCCTTCTAGCCTGTTGACGTCTCTATGATGAGCACCCGAGGCCATTGCATTGTTTCGATCATGATTTTTTCGCAAAGAACATTCTACTGTCCAAGCTTGATCTTGCGGCAGTTCGGGATTGATTAAGGAATCCCCGATCTCTTAAACTGCTTCTACGGCGTTGCGCCCCGGACTCCCCTCATTATCCGTGCCACGCTTCGCACTTGGAGAGAGAGGTGGATTGTGTTTGCCCCTATTTTCCCTCACACTCAACTAGGTCTCTTAGAGGGGTATAGTGAGTGGCGTCTGACCCTGTTTTCTTTAGATCAACCGGGACTCTGTGCTCATAATGGGGAAGTCGACTCGGAGGAGAATGGCGGTGGGGGTGCAATTAGTAGTAGTGATGAAGCCGATTGACTCTGATCTTGTTGTCTCTAGTCCTGTAGTGAAAGAGAGTTTCTGTTAGTTTTCTTAGGGTGCTAGTTTGAAGTTTTGGCAGTGTTGCCTTGTTATTCAGTTGTTACTTTCTTTTTTTTCTTTTGGGTCTCTGGTCTGAGATCTCTCATGGTCTTTGTGCGTGTGGTTTAAAGATTTCCATCATGGTGTCTTTGTTTGTAGTCTTGTTATTTACTTTTCAATGAAAAACAGAGCTCTCTCTTCTAGTTTTACTCTGTTAGCAATGTGTTGGCAAGTTTGGGGAAGATAAGAAAATTGTTATGAAGAGAAAAATGATCTGAACTGTCTAAAATAAGTGTTTTGTGCAGTGCCCGATTTGGACGGCTCTGATTTTCTCTCTATGTTATTGTGAACAAAAGGCATTGAGAAACCTGAATCATGGGCTAATTTAACAAAACACTATTGGTGAGGGTGATTTAACAAATAATAGTAAAAGATCGACCATCTGAAGGCCGATCTCAACCTGGGCTGTCAGATCATTTAATGTGGCTTCTCTTCTTATTATCCATTTATCTGCATAGAAAAGAAACGAATTAGAAGAAAAAAAGGGTTATTTTTATAGAGAGAAGAAAGAAAGGGAGAAAATACATTAAGAAAA
The DNA here is from genome assembly GCA_002174775.1 of Macleaya cordata. Taxonomy (NCBI): domain Eukaryota; kingdom Viridiplantae; phylum Streptophyta; class Magnoliopsida; order Ranunculales; family Papaveraceae; genus Macleaya; species Macleaya cordata. The sequence continues at coordinate 19,442 of MVGT01002408.1, forward strand.
AGAAATTGGAGACCAAAGTGTAAAAAGAAAATTGAAGAGGGAGGTCCTGCCATTAAAAAAATGGGATCGGCCCATCTCATTTTTAGCCATTGATCTGTTGTCTCTTTTTTTCTTTTTATTTTTTTATTTTTTATTCTTTTAGTTTTTAAAAAAAACAGAAACAGTGAAGCAAAAAAAAGGATGGAGGACTTAAAGTGAGAAAACCTTTTTCGAGGGAGGGTGCCTCTGTAATTAAAGAAGTGGGATTGGCCCTTTGAGGGCCTATCTCACTTTGGACCGTTGGATCCAGGGTCTGATTTCTCCCTTGCTTTTGTTCTTGTTATTTTATTTTTTTTCAGAGAAAGGAAACTAAGAAAGAAAAAGGAGAAGAGGAAGTAACAGAGAAAGGAACGAGGAAGAGAGAGAGAGAGAGAGAGAGAGAGAGCGGCAGCGGTCCGGCCTGCCATCACTGCCGGTCCACCACTGAAACCGTGGGCTGCTATTTTTTTTCGTCTTGAGTTCCCTTTTGAGGGAATTTTGCTTGGAGTTTCAAAATGGTGTAGATCCAGCTAGAGAAGAGGATGTTATGGAGCTCTGAAGCTGCCTTCGTCGTTCCTTCAACGCCGATCTGCTATTAACGGCGGCTGAAGGTGAGTCGAAATTTTTTGTTTGATCTGCTCCTTCCTTCTTTGAGGTGCTGAACCTAACCCTTAATTTTGCTTCTCCTTAAGCCACCCTTTTTACGTTAGATCAGACACTCTAAGAGAGAGAGAGAGAGCTGCTACCACACAGGCCTATCATCACCGCTGATCGACCATCGTTGGTGGCGAAGGTGAGATCGAATTTATTTATTATTTTTTTAAAAAATAAAATAAAATTACTAGTGGATGGAAGTTGAGAACATGTTACATCAAATTACAAATTATTTTAATAATGAGTTTTTATAGATCTCATCATTAACAGAGTACTCAGTTATGAGAAGTAGAGATCTGTCATATCATCCATGGCCAACCTAAGTTGTGAAAACTTCACTATCAAGTACCCATGGAATTGCAGATTTATGCCCCACTAGAACGTATTATGGCAGGCTGATGTATCTAAGGCAAGAGCTTTTTGAAGCCAGTAGCTCATTACTTGAGTTAATTACACAGTCACGAGGCTTGAAATCTATGTAAAAGCATAACCGATGCTGCTCCATGGCACCATGTGAGCAAACCAATTGTGGGGTTGCCCCAACAACATTTTGAATCGTTGAAATAATGCCTCTCAAGGAGTACTTTTCATAATATGAAGCTACATATCCAGCCTCAGACAGAATTTTCCTGACATTATGCTTGAAGTACACATTGAGGGTCATCAGAAAATAGCTGTATTCATCTTGAACTACTGGAGAGGAACAAGTCCCATGATATACCTCGATTCCTTGCTCCTTTCTCAACTCTATATCAGTATGCATGACTGGACTCTCTTCTGCTAATTTTTTTTAAAAGGGATGATGCCAAAGGTGATGATTTTTTGGATTGATTCCCTCAGCTGAATTGATTCCCCTTTTTTTTGAAAATCATATGCACTGATTCCCGCCCATTTTCGAACCTAGACTGCACCACCGCACATTGGTGTCCTTTTTCGCTCTGAAATCTGTGTGAATCAATGTGACTTGATCGATTTTACTTGAGTCAATGAGGAATGTTGCAACTTTTTAAGTGAGACGGGTCAATGATGGTCAACTTCTCTCCCTTGCTGGCACGACCTTCCCTACAGCCCACTATTTATGAGATCGAGACCTAGAGTTAGAACGAATAAAGTAATGACAAAATTTAGGAAGTAGATAAATTCATTGTTGGCTCTTAGCTTTTTCTTTTTCTTTTTCAGTTTCCCCCCTTCAGTTCTGTTTGCTTCTCCACTTCTTTCATCATTGGTTCATTTTTAATTTGAGCGCACCTCATTCTTCTTTGACGAAATTTGCTTCAAGTTTTTTTTAATTGTTTTTTGAAAGGCAGACCTTGACTAATCAACCCCCCAAATTTATCTTTTCCTCAGGTCTCCTGCCCGGCAAAACATCAAACGAAAGAAAAGCTCCTCTAGATCGTCGGCTTATCATCGCCGAGCATTGAGGTGAGTCCATTTATAATTTGAATTATTTTTTTTCTCTGATGCGAATGTATTCCTTTTCTCATTGAAACCAATATGCATTAGAACCTACTGAGTTAAGAAATATGCCTACACCATTACTCATTGATCTCTTCTCTTGCCCCAAAATATGTTTCACCACTTATTTCGGCTCGTTGCCTGATGTACAAATGCATGCCTTTTGAGATTTGACACCTGCATAAAATCTAGTGAGACCAGTTAAATGTGATGGAAATGATGATTATATATTTTTTCTTAAAATGTATGGCAGGGATCCATTGCCCCTTGCCCATCGTGTTTGTTGTTTTCTTTTTCTCTTTTGTTCCGTAAGTTCGAGGACACAAGAGTCTTTCCAGAGAAATAGGGAAGTGGGCTTTGCTTGCAAGGGATCGTGTTATTATATCTTTTTTAAGGGAGGTAGCCAGGTGGATCTTCCTGTGCCCTCAGGTCTATGATATTGAGAGGAATAAACCCCGAGTAAATGAGGTTCAAAATTTTGTGAGGTGAGTATCAATACAACATCTAACATTTATGTCGAGGTTTTAACCAAAAGTAGATCAAACACCGAATTGGAGTGACTGGGTTCATGCTCATCTTTCTCATCTCAGAACCCATTTGAAACTTGAACATCTCTTAGGCTTCCACTTTCTTGCAGGGTGTCCTAGTTCCATGACTAGCGACGAAGAGGTTGGGATCCCTTCAGGTGAGGGCTGGCTTTTTAATCTACCAGACCCTAGTCCGATGTCTATGAGCGCGGCCGTGGGCGTCCTGAAGAATACTAGAGCCATCAGATGAGCTGCAACTTACGGGCATTGAAGGTAGCTTGTTTCCCTTTTCTATTTAGCCCTGCTCTTGTGAAAATGACTCTAATTGCTCGCCTATTTTTGTAGATTTATGCCCAGAAGGAGTTCAAACCCAAAAGGAGTGTTACCAAGCTGAGACAGTCATAGGAGAGAATAAAGAGGATTCCTCAAGTCTTAGGTCACGTGAAAGCCGCTGGGTTTGCCCCTTGCCTTAACTGCGTACCCAGATATAACTCTACTAGACCTGTCCTTCCTGGAGTCACTATCTGGTTTGGCGACGCTGGACAGGACTGACAGAGACATTAATTGCATCACCCTGGCATTTCTCTTTTATGCTATCGATTCGCTATTCTTCTACTCTCACCACGATAATTTCTGGCTCGGTTACTTCGCTGGCCTGTCCTTGCTAGAGGATATTGGGGTATATGACTGGGGGAGTGGCATCATGGCCTATCCATCATCCGGTTCCACCAGGTTACTCGAGACGACATCACATCAATATGCGACTTCTGGCAAATTTGGATTGAAAGTATCCCCAAGCATCTTGTCATTTTTCCTCCACCATCCTCTTCTTGTTTCCCTGTGATTGAGTCATCTTTTACTTTCTTGATGGCAGGTTTGGTATTACGAGCATTTCAGGATAGGGCACCCTGTCTTACACTCTTCAGAGTGGGGTGATGCACTTCCTTGGATGGCTCGATGGGCGGGGAAGTATGTACGCGCTTCTCAAGAAGGCACCATTACACACAAGATCATCCAGATCCGTAGGGCCTTGGAGAGTGCCAGGCCAGCCAGTTTAAGTCCTTTACTGTTCGTTTTCTTTTTGTTGGACATGCCGGTCTACCTTAATCAACCCTTATCTCTCAAATGCAAGTTGAGGTGGACTCTTAGAGATCCCTGATTGCAAGCAACCGTCCTCATGTGTGCGAGCCCTTCGAGTCTCAAAGGGGCGGTTCCTTCTGAAGGGGCCCAACTATTGTGCGTGTTACTTGGGGGATCGATGTGCTCGTCAGTTTGGCCTTCTCGATCGGATTCCTCATTTTCCCCCTCCAGAGAAGACTTTCTACGTGAGGAAGATCCAAGTTTCCATTGACGGCATCTCCCCTGAATATCTTGACTCAATTGAGGAATTAACAGTGCAGACAGACGATTTCCCGAGGTACTGGGCTCAGGCATCTTTAATGCATTTGCTCCCTCCTGGCTATGATTGTGCTGATACGCACGTTACCGGTCCTCAGCAACTCCAGTGTCTCCCGGTGAGTATCTTTTCTTCTTGACTTAACTCTCCCTTTTGCTGCTCTTCTATGTTAAGGAGTTTAGCTTTCAGTATAGTATGCACAACCGGTCTAGGCCCTATGAGTTACTCGGAACACTGGTCGAGAGAACTTCAGCAATGACCGCTTGTCTCTGGGACCACTTCTTCCAAGCAGCATCTCTGCAGCGATCCCGAGGCGTAGTTCCCCTTTTGTTATCGACTTTCATCTCCGGGATGAAGGGGTGTTTGGGCTTCCCCTTATCCCCGACTTTCCTCTAGTAGGTTACCCGCTCTTTTGGGTTAGCTACTTCGATGTTGCTCTTATTTTGTTTTTCATCTAACCATCTCTCTTCTCATCATGCAGGGAGCCCGCACCTACTGTGCCCATATCCTTTAGCTTCTGGATACGTATGACACGACTTTGAGGGATATAATCGTCGGGTCTGTGTGCTCTATTGGGGAGGCTTCACGGTTGCGAGCAGAGAATGAACATCTTCAAGGGACTGCCCGACGAGAAGCTGCCAGCTATCAGACCAAGATTTCTCAACAGGAGGCTGAGAATAAGCACCTTCAAGAGACCAGTTGCCAGGAAGTTGCAGGTGTCCAAAGCGAGGTTACACGGCTAAAGGCTGAAAACCAACACCTGCGTGAGATGGTTGCCCGCCTGGAGTCTGAGGCTTCCGTTCGTCCTGCTGCGCCTGCTCTTCCTGCTCAGCCAGATGCAGTGGTAGAGTTTATTAGGGAGCCTATTCCAGATGCCATTGTGTTCCGCATCCCATGCGAGAGTGAACATGTAGTGCTCCATATCCCAAAAGGTGACCGCGACGTTCTCGGTTACCCCCTTCCTCATGAGTTTCCTGAGGTAAGTTAGGCCCAGTCTTGCACTTTTCGTTTTCTTTCTCTTCACTGCTTATTTCCTGATGGTGTGGCTCTTCTTCTATGCAGGCTGCTCGTACATATTGTAATGAGTTGCTGAGAATCATTGGTAGGCTGAGAGAAGCCGTATGTGGAGCCACTGTAGCGGCCACGATGAATTGCAAACAGCATGAGGCAGCCGAAGCCAGCCGGGATAGGCTGTGAAACCAGATCCTTATGGGCCAAGCGAAGAGGGCCAAGGCCCGTGAGGCGCCTGGAGAGTGGCTTTCATCCTCCCCCCATTCCTTATATTTTGTAAATGTACAGCTAAAGGCCTAGCGCCTAACCCTTTTCACTTATTGTTCACTTGTTGATTATTATGCATTTTGTAGAGAAAACAAAGTCTATTCATTTTGAAATGAGTTTATTCATTGTAACACCGCATTTATCCTTTAGGGATTTCGCCTCAGCTGCCTAACTAATGTCATGCGAAATATGACCTCAGTAACTTAAGGTTTTGTCCTCATAGGCTCCCTGCAGGATAAGAGTTTTGGAAAACGAAACTTTTTTTTTTTGAAAATCTTTTTGGAAACTGAGAAAACACGGAACGAAACCGGGTCTTTATTTTGAACATAGTGATGATAAGTAGTCCGAATAGCTGTCCGCCCATGTGTAGGACACTGTCAATCTCCGGACAACCCGACCTGTTTTACTTTCCCTCTTTCAAACTTCTCTTGCTTAGCCCGGATGGAGGCTGCCCCTCTAAAAGATTGAGGTCGGCTTTGAGTTTGCTACTTGTAGTGATGATATTGACCTTGTTCGGACTGAGGTAGTCATTGTTTTTTCTTTGAATGCCCGCCTTCAACATTCTTGTGTTGCTTGGATCCTCACACTTGAAGCATACAAACACTGTACAAATTTTCTCAAGTCTTGATTATTTTCACTAAGTTTTTCTATTCTTGAATTTTTCCAACTTCATCATTTTTTGGAGAGTCGCTGCCTTCCTCCTCCACTAGGAACGCCTATTGCTCATAGGGTTCCAAGGAGTCTTTTAGGATGTAGCGTGGCTTAGGACGGGCTAAGAAAGAAAAGGAAAGAGCCTCAAACTCTAGCGCTTATTGAAAGTCTAAGTACCTTGCGATTTTAGTTGGAATAACCGTATTTCTATATGACTAAGGTTAAGGATCACACAATCACCTAATAAAAATTATAAAGGTGATAAAGAACAGAACAATAATCTCCAATAAGAGTTTTGACTTATTCAATTCTTAATATGCGGAATTAAGAGCAAGAATCGAATATTTTAATCTCATTAAAATGTGAAAATATACACAAGAGATTTTGTTTACGAGGAAACCCAAACTGAGAAAAAACCCAGGGACCTAGTCTAGGAAAGAATCCACTAAAAGTTAATGAAAACTTACAAACCGATTTACCACTCGATGGACACGAATTATGACTCGCTCTACGCTCCAACAACTACGGTGTATAGTTCTTCCACAAATTCGAACTCAATGAATTTTCCTTTTAGTGGACAATGATGCGTCTTCAACTTGAACTCCGCAAGTCCTGCACTTTGAACCAATATTCGACTCCTCGAGTATATCACCACGAGCTTGACATTCCAAGCTCAACCACCGGAAATCTACCGGCACATAAAAATATAGTTTTTGGTTTAAAATGGGAAGGATTTGAACCAAGTTCAACAAGCTTGGAATCTATAAATTTTGAGCTAAACTCTCCAAGCACTTGTTGAGATTAGGGGTGATTGGTTGATTTGAACAATGGAAGATCAACCCCTATTTATAGTGAAATGTCCAGATCTAAACCAAAATAAACAAGTTTATTCTTGGACATCATCATGTGAGATGGGAGGTCATTCCATTATCCCTCTTATCCCACTCATGAATGTTTCCCACGCATCAATAAACCAACTAAGACACGCTTAGGTGGGAATGTATAAAAAGTTGAAAAAGAATCTCTTTACAGCTCAAAAAAATTGCCATAAAAGTTTGAATCTGGGCGATGGTTTAAACCAAGAGGGTTGGTTTCGAAACCAACGGGTGGTTTCGAAAGCAATGCCTTTCGGTTTCGAAACCAAACTGGTACTGATGATTTTTTATCTTTTAGTTTCGAAACCAACAGGTTTGGTTTCGAAACCAAAGTTCATCTGTCATCAGTTAAAGTTTGGTTTCTAAACTAAGCTGTTTAGTTTCGAAACCAAACTTTATTTGTTGTCAGATGATATTTAGTTTTGAAACCAACAGGTTTGGTTTCGAAACCAACAGGCAATTTCAAGTGTGGGAAACACACTCATGATCTAACCACCTATGGTACTTGGTTTCTCCAAGTCTCTTACCATCCTAGGATGTTTTCTGGTGGTGAGTTGAGTTCTTCGGACCTTTGTAGATTTCTTCAAACCGATTCGACCCAAGACTCTCTACACTCTAACTCAAGTTACAAATACATTCTTGAGTTTACTTTTGACACAAAAATCGACAAACAAAAACACATGAGAAAACTCATGGACCTTACAATCTCCCCCTTTGTCGATTTCGTGACAAAAACTATTATAAAAGAAACACAACAAAAATAACCCTTCCCCATTACAACATAATTTCTCTTACAATGACCTCAAAATAAAGAAAGACAAAAACTCCCCCATAATATTTCATCTAAGCTCTAGGAGTACTTTTTCAAAAGTTTCCTGCAAAAATTCAAACGCACATCAAAGCAAGGTAGTACTAAAAAAGATAATCTCCTGCAATGAAAATAGGAGAATTTAACCACTCCCCCTATGTGTATGAATTCTCTCCCCCATACTCATACCATCTCCCTGCATTTAATCATTCAGAACTATAAGCACTTCTCCCCCTTTTTGTCAGAAATAGACAAAGGTGGGAAAAACATATTCCTGCAAGAAGATACATTGAGGCACATATATGGAGAAAGGAAACAAACTATGCATTTACTAAATAAAACTTAATCATCTATCTTTTGTTCAAAGTTTCAAAACCAGATAATAAAGTTTTAGAAAGTAAAAGATGAAGCCGCAAATGAAAAAATAAAAGATTAAGTATCATTCACAACTTAGATAAGAAAGAGAAGGGAGAGAGAGACAGACTAAGAGAAACTAGCTGTCATTATCTTCATCATCCAAAGGTATGGTGTCACCACTCTATGTAGGTTCTTGAACAACAGCTGGATCCTCTGTACTGTAAGGTGTACTCTCATCTCCATCATCACTGGAGGACTCATCAAACGAATCCTCATTCTCCGCTTCATCTTCTAGTTCTGCTGGGCGATCATAACTAGTCTTGGATCTCCCCTCTTCAGGTATTGTAGGTACACCCTCAACATCTGCTTGGGAAAGGGAAGCAAGTGAGATCGTGTGGCATACTTGTTGATTGTGATCATTTGATATACAATAAAGTCCGTCATCTTAAGTTTAGTTTCAATTCCTAAGTGATACAAAAACTCAGCCATTTCAGCGCTGAGTTTACTATGATTCCCATAGCGTGCATTTCAAGGCAGGGAAATTTCTCTTCCAATCGAATCGTTCCCCAGCCAACACCTCTGCGATGTCATGAGCACTTGGGAGGTACTCTTCATTAGTTTCACGTACAGGAGGGAATTGAATTGCTTCCTCATCATCTTGAAAATCAAGTAGTGAACAATGAGAGGACTGTCAATCACAATGTTTTTCCCACATACCATTGTGGAGAACTTGAATCCTTCTTCATTAATGTGATGAAAATTCAAGTAGAATACTCGAACAAGCCTGGGATAGGCATTCCCCAATCCATTAAACATCCGATCCCGCTTACGGGAATTTAACCTAGCGTTGATTTCCTAAAGCGTGACATCTGTGTGCCAGTTTACCTCTCATTCAACAACAAGAGCACGCTTTTAGAAGTTTTGAATGTAAAGCTTGTAACACTCCCCCGAGTAAAACTTTTCATGGGTTCTAGGGCAAGTGAAGGATTGTGACTAACCCGTAGAGGATCTCGGCTTCTTTGGGTTGGAGGAAGAGGTGGAGGGAGGGTTTGGTCGTTTGGAAGACATGATGCAAGGATATCCAACTATAAAAACTAGGGTTTAAAATTGAAATCAGTGAAGAAAGATGGAAGTCGTAAAAACACAAAGAAAACGATCTTTAAATCGCGTGAAACCCTAGCCAATCAACCCAAATCCTTTGAAAACCCTTGAAAAACTCTCTCTTGCCGCTTTCAAAACCAAAATAGACGAATGAAAACAAATAGGTTTCGAAATCCTTTTAAAAACCCTTTTAAAAAATCTCCCAAAAATACCCCTGAACACGCAAAACTGGCGACGGTTTCGAAATTAACTTGTTTGGTTTCGAAACTGAAGCCAAAAACTATCTTCACATGCATTTTGGTTTCGAAACCAAGAAGTTTGGTTTCGAAACTAAAAGCAAAAAATGTCTTGAGGTAAGTTTTGGTTTCGAAACCAAGAAGTTTGGTTTCGAAACTAAAAATAAAATTGTCTTCAGGTGTATTTTGGTTTCGAAATCAAACATTTTGGTTTGGAAACTAAAAGAAAGATTGTTTCCAGGTCCTTTTTGGTTTCGAAACCTGTCATTTTGGTTTCGAAACTGAAACACAAAATCACCAAAATTTTGACATATCACCCATAAAACTCATTTTTAATGGAATCAAGGTACGTCCAAGATATATAACCTGTTACACAAGGCTATGAAGAATATAATGCAATTAACATAGGATTTTTGCAAGCATGAATTTGCTAAACCTTATTCGAATAAAGCCTTGTTGATTCTCAAAACAAGTAACACCACAATATTCTTATAGATGATCAACGAATGTGTGTGTGTTGAGAGAATAATATCGTTATGTAAGATCATCCTAAAAGGAAGATAAGATAAGGATGTTCATATTACTGATTTCTTCAAATCTGAACCTTATCCAGCATGAAAGAACAATCTCACTTTGCACCCTATAAAGTGACCTTCATGTTCGTGCATAAGATAGAACTTTTGAGATACTTAAGAGCATAAGACATGGATTATCAACAAGACACTAGTATTTTCCTTGAACTTGTAAGCGACTCTTATCTGAGGAGATGCTTCCAAGAAAGTACCTATATTGGAATCAAGTGAATCACCATGAGGTCAAGATGAAGAAACGAACATCGAGTTCCCAAACTTTTTGCGGGATCTCATTCTTTTTTATGTTCAAACACCGAGTTCAACATTTTTACGAGAACTCACTATTTTGGTGCTTCACCAAGCTCAAGTTATTTTTACGAGAGCTTACTATTTTGGTGATAAAAAAATTAGCACTTCATTAGAACACCAAATCCTAGAGAGATAGTCCAACCAGTTGGTTCAGTCCATCAATGAATCATGAGCTTTATTTTCAACCCATCCAATGATCCAACTAGGATAAAACACATTTACTCAAGAGACTCCTTATGTGTACAAGAACCAATAGATTAATCAAGAGAGTATGTGGATTTAATGTAAAGATTCACAGGCTATATCAAAATAAGGTAAATCAAATCAAATCTGTGAAATCTCTTATATGTTCAAGTATTGTACAAAAGATAGCCGTTTGAAACAGGAAGATCACTTGAAAACACACCTATTAGAATGCAGAGTTTTGAAAGTAAACTAATAAACGCAACTTACTCTTCAACCCAAAAAGATATGCAATGCAAAAAAAATGGGAAGGAGTGAGAAGAAAATAATTAGTTACTAATAACCACACTAATAGATCTTCTAAGGAGTTCAAACCTAAGAATATATAGAGGTTTTGTAAGTAAATTAGCCAATTGTTTTTCGGTAGGAACAAACTCAAAAGAAATTACCTTGTTTTCAACTAAATCATGAATGAATTGATATCTTATGTCTATATGTTTAGTTATAGAATGTTGTACTGGATTCCTAACAATATCAATGGCACTAGTATTATCACAAAGCACAGTCATAGTATCATGTTCAATGCCATAATCAGAAAATATTTATTTTATCCAAAGTAATTGAGTACAACATGATCCTGCATCAACGTATTCTGTTTCAGTAGTTGACAAGGATTGAGAATTTTGTTTCCTACTTTGCCATGCTACCAAGTTGTGTCCAACAAAATAGCAGCCTCCTGAAGTACTTTTCCTGTCATCAACATTACCTGCCCAATCTGCATTAGAATAGCCCAGTATTTCAGAATTTGTATCATTAGTGTACCACAAGCAAAAACTAAGAGTTTCCTTAACATAACGAATGATTCGTTTGACTGCAGTTAAGTGTGACTCTTTAGGTTTTACTTGATAGCGAGCACAAGCATCTACACAAAAAGAAATATCAAGACGACTAGCTGTAAGATAAAGAAGACTCCCTATCATGCTTTTATATTATTTTTGGTCTACTTCCTGTCTAACTAGTCCTTTCTTAACTTTGTAGTGGTTCCTATTGGTGTGCAAGCATCTTTTGCAGATTCCATGCCAAACTTCTTTACGAGATCCTTGGCATATTTTGATTGAGATATAAATATTCCATCTTTTTGTTGCTTAACCTAAAATCCAAGAAAGAAGGTTAGCTCTCCAACCATACTCATTTCAAATTCCTTACTCATTAGATTTGAGAAGGACTCAGTTTATTTGGTTAAGGTAGAACCAAACACTATGTCATCTGCATAGATTTGAGCAACAAGAACATCATTTTCAGCTCATTTGATAAACATGATTTTTATCAACTCCCCCTCTTGAAAATCCTTTTTTAAGAAAAAGAGTAGTCAATCTATCATACCAGCTCTTAGAACTTGTTTCAAACCATAAATGACTTTCTTCAATCGGTAGACATGATTAGGATTGATGGGATCTTCAAATCCTTTATGTTGCTCCACATAAACTTCTTCTTGAAGGATGCCATTTAGAAAGGCTGTTTTGACATCCATTTGAAAAAGGTTAAATTTTAAATGGTAAGCAACTGCCAAAAGCAACCTTATGGACTCTAGTCTTGTAACCGGAGCAAAGGTTTCATCAAAGTCTACACCTTCAATTTGAGAATACCCTTGTGCAATAAGTCTAGCCTTGTTTCTTACAGCAGTTCCAAATTCATCATATTTGTTCTTGGAGATCTATTTGGTACCAATGACATTGGTATTCATTGGATGAGGTACAAGACTCCACACTTCTTGTCTTGTGAATTGGCTCAGCTTATCTTGCATTGCTTGTATCCAATTTTCATCCTGCAAAGCATCAACCACATTCGTAGGTTCATACATGGAAACATAACATACATGATTTACAATGTTTCGAACTTGTCTCCGTGTTTGAACACCTATTTCATTCCCTCTTATAATTTCATTTGGATTGTGTAGTCGTTGAGCCCATGTGGTTAGATGGTCTTGTGGAGGATTTCCAGGATCAATAACTTGACCATTTGTAGTCAGGTCATGTGAAGTATTCTGTTTTTCATCCCACTCTTAGAAGGTAGATGCATCATCATCATTATCTGAATTAAGTTCAGTTTTCACAGTTTTACCTTCAACAAGATTGTCTTCTTCAGCAGCATCTGAAGAGGAAGAAATATTAGAATCATCAATAACAACATTAATGGATTCCATGATAGTTTCGGTCCTTTTGTTGTAGACACGAAAAGCTCGACTATCCAAAGTATACCCAATGAAGATTCATTCATCACTTTTGGGGTCAAATTTTTCAGCATTTTCTCTATCCCTAAGGATGTAGCATGGACTCCCAAAAACACGAAGGTAAGTTAAATTTGGTTTCTTACCAAACTGAAGTTCATATGGGGTATTGAGAGTTTTGGATCTTAGATAGATTTTGTTAACTAAGTAGTATGCAGTAAAAACAGCTTCACCCCAAAACCTTTGTGCTAGATTTTTTCTATGCAGAAGCAATCTAGCAATTTCTTGAATCATACGATTCTTTCTTTCAGCAACCCCATTTTGTTGAGGAGTTATGGGTACTGAAAACTCATGCTTTATGCCTTTTTGTCAAAAAAATCTTCAACTTTTGAGTCCTTAAATTCTGTACCACGGTCACTTCTTATCCGTTTGATCTTGAAATCTTGTTCATTTTGAATTCGCTGGCATATAATAAAAAAATTCATCGTAAGTATCAGATTTTTCCCTAAGAAAAGCAATCCAAGTATATCTAGAAAAATTATCAACTATGACTAAGATGTATCGTTTTCCACGAATACTCTCGGTTCTCATAAGACCCATAAGATCCATATGAATTAATTGCAATGGTTTGGTGTTGGCAACATCTTTTGATGATTTATATGGACTTCTAGTTTGTTTACCTTTTTGGCATGGTCCACATACTCCATCAACATTTTTACTTACCTTGGGCAGCCCACGTACTAACCCTTTGTTAGCAATCTTTGCTAGGTCTTTGAAGTTAACATGACCTAGTCTTTGGTGTCAAAGGTGAGTAGCATCAAGTTTTGACAAATTTCATGTAAGGTTAGGAGATGCATCAATCATATAGCAATTACTACTAGATCTCCTAGCAATCATAACACATTTACCATCACCATTCGTGATTTCGCAACCATTGGAGGTAAAATTCACAGAATGGTTAGTGTCACAAATTTGGCTAATACATAGAAGGTTAGCTTTCATACCTTCAACATAGAGTACATCCTTGATTTCGGTACACCAGGTAACTTAATTGTACCTTTACCTTTGATATAGGCAGTGCTACCATCACCAAATGTTACAACTCCCCCAACATGACTTTTGAATTGACTAAAGTATGATTTTTCACAAGTCATGTGCCTGCTATAGCCACTATCAAAAAACCAATCAAGTGAGTTACATGCTTTATAAGAAATCAAAGCAACATTAGCCTTTATCTCACTTTTCTTAACCCACACAGTTTTTTCTTTGGTACTACCTAGGATGGGTTCAGTAGTTTTAGGAACAACTACCTTGGTTTTAGTAGGTTCCTTCTTTGAGTTGTGAGGGGTTTTACCTTTGGGTACATTATCTTGTGTATTCCTTTTGAGTTTTGACATCTCACCGGATAAGTTCCTTACTTTTGCTTGTAATTCTTTGTATTGAAAGAGAACATTTGCCTTTCTTTGTTCATTGAAAGCATCTTCCATATAAAATTTGCAAGTATTTTGCAAGTAACCTGAAACACCACAATAAGAACACACTTCAGCAAAATATGTGCCTTTGACTTACCCAGATTTTTGTTGGTTTGAGCGAGTGTGCTATTTAGAGGAATTTTTTAGCATGTTTCTCCTTGGCTTTCATAAACTTTGTTCCTTGTAGTGAATTGGAACTAGTTGTAGCATCATAACCCAATCCCTTTTTATCATTTGCAGTCTTAGCTGCATTCAACAAATTAGATATAAAATTAGAACCATTATTAAATTTATCTAACAAGTTATTTGATAAGATCAAGTCTCTCTTGGTTACAACAAGAGTAGAATTAAGAGACTTGATTTCATCTAAGGCTTTTTCATTATCCAACTTAAGAGAGTTAATCTTGATAAGTAGCCTTAAAATCTCCTCTTCAAGTTACATTGTTTTGTTGGAACTTTCTTGCAACTTGATCATAGCTTTATCCCCTTCAGTTTGCATGATTGTCAACTTCTCATTCAACACTTTGTTCTCATTGGATAGGTCCGTGCCTTTTTTGAGGAGATTGGCACACAATTCTTCTGGGTTTATTTCTTCATCATTCTCCTCATGTTCACTAGAAGTGTCAGCATTTCTGAATATTTGAGAGAGAGTAGCAGTCATAGCCTTCATTTCCTCCTTTTCTTCATCACTAGACTCACTAGTATGGGAGGATGAGCCAGAGTCGTCAAGTGTGACATTCATTGCTTTCTTAGCTTTGGCCGGAGCTTTGTTTGGACATTCATTAGCCATGTGTCCAAAACCATGACATTTGAAGCATTGAACTTCCGTGAAGTTCTTCTTCTCAAACTTTTTATCAAAGTTCTTGACTTTATCATGTGACCTTATTTTAGAAGATGAACCAAATCTTAGTTTTTGAAACTTCTCCTTTTTGTTCTTCAAGAAACTTTTGAATTGTCTTGTGAGAAGAGCCATTTTTTTATCACTTGAGAAGTCTTTTTCTTCATTGGAACTTCTTGAGGCTGTAAAAGCAATGTTCTTTGATTTCCTTGAAGATTTGAAACCAACCTCAAATGTCCTTAAATTTCATGCAAGTTCTTCAGGGAGAATAGCATCAATATCTTTACTCTCCTCAATAGCCGTAACTTTGGCTTAAAATCTCTCGAGAAGAGATCTCAAAACCTTATGAACTATTTTCGAGTTAGAAATAACTTCAGCTAAAGCAAAAGAGTTGTTGACAATGTCATTTAATTTGGCATAAAATTCATCAAAGGTTTCATTGTCATCCATTTTAATGGTTTCAAATTGGGTAGTTAACATTTGAAGCTTTGTTATTCTAACAGTCCTAGTACCTTCATAGGTTACTATTAAAATGTCCCATGCCTCCTTTGCTACTTCACAATTGGCAGCATAGATGGCATTGAGAGCTTTGCTATTTCTTTTAGCAGCCTCAGTCTCATCGGTAGTCCATTGGTCTTCCGGTTTCGGAACTTCTCTAGAATTGTCTCCGGTACCAGTCATCATGGTAGGAAGAGACCAAGCCACTTCTACAGTTCTCCAAACTTTTTGGTCTAGGGACTTAAAGAAAGCCCTCACTCTAGCTTTCCAATAGGGATAGTTGCTACCATTAAACAATGGAGGTTTGTTTATAGCATTACCCTCTCTTTGTGAATCTATTTAATCACAATAGGGATCACACTTAGGTTGTTAAACCCAACAAGTGAACCCGCTCTGATACGAATTGAAAATCCAAGTACCCTACAGTTTTAGTTGGAATAACCGTATTTCAATATGACTAAGGTTAAGGATCACACAATCACCTAATAAAAATTTTAAGGTGATAAAAAATAAAACAATAATCTCCAACAAGAGTATTGACTTATTCGATTCTTAATATGTGGAATTAAGAGCAATAATCGAATATTTCAATCTCATAAAAATGTGAAAATATACACAGGAGATTTTGTTTACGAGGAAACCCAAACTGGGAAAAAACCTCGAGACCTAGTCCAGAAAAGAATCACTAAAAGTTAATGAAAACTTACAAACCGAATTACCACTTGATGGACACGAATTATGACTCCCTCTACGCTCCAACAGCTACGGTGTACAGTTCTTTGACAAATTCGAACTCCACAAAATTTTCTCTTAGTGGACAGTGATGCATCTCCAACTTGAACTCTGCAAGTCCCGCACCTTGAACCAATACTCGACTCCTCGAGTATCTCACCACGAGCTTGACACTCCAAGCTCAACCACCGAAAATCTATCGGCACATAAAAACGGAGTTTTTGGTTTAAAATGGGAAGGATTTGAACCAAGTTCAACAAGCTTGGAATCTATAAATTTCAAGCTAAACTCTCCAAGCACTTGTTGAGGTTAGGGGTGATTGGTTGATTTGAACAATGGAAGATCAACACGTATTTATAGTGAAATGTCTAGATCTAAACTAGAATAAACAATTTTATTCTTGGACATCATCATGTGAGATGGGAGGTTACTCTATTATCCTTCTTATCCCACTTATAAATGTTTTCTACGCACCAATAAACCAACTAAGACATGCTTAGGTGGGAATGTGCAAAAAGTTAAAAAAGAATCTCTTTACAACTCAAAAAAATCGCTAGAAAAGTTTGAATATAGGCGATGGTTTCGAAACTAAGAGGATTAGTTTCGAAACCAACAGGTGGTTTCGAAAGTAATACCTTTTGGTTTCGAAACCAAAGTTCATCTGTGATCAGTTAAAGTTTGGTTTCAAAACTAAGCTGTTTAGTTTCGAAACCAAACTTCATCTATTGTCATATGATATTTGGTTTCGAAACCAACAGGTTTGGTTTCGAAACCAAAGTTCAACTGTCATCAGATGAAATTTGGTTTCGAAATCAACATGGTTGATTCCAAAACTCTTTGTTCCCTATTTGAAAATAACTATCAGGTGTTCTTTTGGTTTCGAAACCAAATAATAGCCCATATTCAGTTATTTTCTCTTAAAACTATTTTTTAGGCAATTTCAAGTGTGGGTAACACTCTCATGATCTAACCACCTATGGTACTTAGTTTCTTTTAAGTCTCTTACCATCCTAGGATATTTTCCGGTGGTGAGTTGAGTTCTTCGGAGCCTTTGTAGATTTCTTCAAACCGATTCAACCCAAGACTCTCTAGACTCTACTTCAAGTTACAAATACATTCTTGAGTTTACAAATACAATTTCAAGTGTGGGAAACACTCTCATGATCTAACCACCTATGGTACTTAGTTTCTTTTAAGTCTCTCACCATCCTAGGATATTTTCCGGTGGTGAGTTAAGTTCTTCGGAGCCTTTGTAGATTTCTTCAAACCGATTCGACCCAAGACTCTCTAGACTCTACTTCAAGTTACAAATACATTCTTGAGTTTAAAAATACAATTTCAAGTGTGGGAAATACTCTCATGATCTAACCACCTATGTTACTTAGTTTCTCTAAGTCTCTTACTATCCTAGGATGTTTTTCGGTGGTGAGTTGAGTTCTTCGGAGCCTTTATAAATTTCTTCAAACCAATTCGACCCAAGACTCTCTAGACTCTATTTTAAGTTACAAATACATTCTTGAGTTTACTTTTGATACGAAAATCGATAAAAAAAACACATAAGAAAACTCATGGAACTTACACTTATTATATTATTATTTATTATTTTATTATGGGATTGACTCTATCTTATTCTTCTTCTTACATTTACCCTTAGCTTGGGCTTTGTAGGACGTGTGCTGCTCTTTTTTGCTTTTATTCTTGCTTTTTATTTTTTCACTTTATTCGATCACATCATTTTACTTTTAGCCGTGCCCCTGGCTTGAGCTTGCTCAATTCACATGGGTGAGCACATCACCCCTTCTATTACAGGATTTAGAGAGAATTTATTTCATGGGTACAAAGGATGGCTTAAGTCCAAAGCTTGTTTTCTAGCGATAGAAATGGTTACTTATTGGGTTCTTTTCTTTGGATTTAAAGATTCGGCCAAGGATTGCCCCTCGTTTTGGAACCTCTGTCGGCTTTATTTGCCCCTGGCTCGGGAATCAAACAGCTCCTCATGCGTAGTATCTCTTGAGTTGGTCCACGTTTGTAGGCCTCTGGTGTTCGACCTCATCGAGATCTGTGAGTTGTACTACCATCCCAGTTTGGATCTTTTTTATGAAGAAAGGTCCTTCCCAGTTTGGCTTGAATTTGCCCCTAGAGTCAGTATGCAGCACAGGCCTGATCTCTTTGAGCACTAGATCTCATTTCTTTAGATCTCTTGGGCATACCTTCTTATTAAAACTGCGGGTGATTTTTTATCAATAAGCCTAGGCATGGCGCGCAGTCCTGATCCTTCTCTCATCTATGAGGTTTAACTCATCTATTCTTGATTGGATCCAGTCGGCCTTGGCCTCAGTCCCTTCTTTCAACACCCTCAAAGTTGGAATCTCTACCTCAATCGGAAGCATGGCTTCCATGCCATACACTAACGAGAATGGCGTTGCACCAGTAGCCGTGCATATCGAAGTCCGGTATGCCCATAATACATAAGGTAACTTTTCGCTCCAATCCTTGTAGGTCACAGTCATCTTTTTCAGAATTCTCACCAGTGTTTTGTTAGCAGCCTCTACTTCCCCATTCGTCTGTGGCCGATGCGGAGAGGAATTATGGTGCTGAAATTTGTATTTATCTAAAAAGTGTCGCACCTCAGTACCAATGAAATTTCACCCATTGTCAGAAATTATCTCATGTGGAACCCCATACCTACAGATGATTTGATTTTGTATAAACCTCGATGTGGGTCCTGACTTGATGCTTTTGCAGGAGATTGCTTCCACCCACTTAGTGAAATAGTCGATTGATACAATGATAAAGGTATGTGTGACCATTAGATGCCGACGGTTTTACCTTACCGACCACGTCAATCCCCCAAGTTAAAAAAAGCCATTGAGATGACATGGTATTCAAGTTGGACGGCGGTATATGCATCAGATCTTCATACATTTGACATTATTGACATCTCCTTACATATTTGATGTTGTCACTTATCATTGTTTGTCAATAGTACCTATACCTAAGGATTTTCTTAGCCAGCATCTGGCCGCTCATGTGTGGGCCACATACCCTAGAGTAGACATCTACCAGGATTTTGCTTGCTTCGTTCCCATCCACACATCTTAGGAGTGTTCCGTCGGGAGATTTCTTGAAAAGGTGACCGCAACATATGGTAAACTGGGTTGCCTATTCTCAATTTCCTGAAAAGGTGACTTTCCCGATATCGCCTTATATCCACATACCACGGTTCTTCCTCAATTTCCTCCTCTTGTTCATGCAACTGATAGCAGTAGGCATGCTCGTCCGTTTGGATGACCTCAATGGGGCAAACAGTTGCATAATCTAGAATTGTTAGCCACGAGGCAAGCACTGCTAGTGCATTTGTGCAAAGATTCTTATTTCTGTAGATGTGGTGAAACTCGATTTGGTCGAATTTCTCAACCAGCTTAGTGACGCATTCATGGTAAGGGACCAACTTTTCGTCCTTCAACTTCCACTCTCCTTGAACCTACTTTATGATTAGGAGTGAATCGCCATACATTATTACCTTTTGAACTAAGATAGCTAGGGCTGCTTTTAAGCTAGCAATGCAGGCCTCATATTCTGTGATATTGTTAGTACATTCGAACCCTATCCTTATCGCGATTGGCGTTCTTACTCAATCTGTCGATTCTAGGATGGCCCCTATTCCTCGACCGATCTTGTTATGTGCTCCATCAAAGTGCATTTTCTATGGTATCTCTCCTACATCCTCTTCTGGCTCGGTGACTAGGATGTATTCATCTAGGAACTCCATCTCCTTAGTGTCCCCTCCCTAGATGGGATGTGTTGCTACGTGATCTGTTATCGCTCTACCTTTGACTGATTTTTGGGTGACGTAAGTGATGTCAAATTCTGCTAACAACAGCTGCCACCTCGATGTTCTTTCTGACAGAGCGGGTTTCTCAAACAAGTATTTTATCGGGTCCATCCTGGAGAGCAATTGTATGGAGTGTGATAGCATGTAGTGCCTCAGCCTTTTGGTGGCCCATACTAGAGCGAAGCATATCTTCTCTAGTTGTGTGTATCTCATTTCATACCTAGACAATGAGTTGCTAATATAGTATATGGCCCTTTCCTTCTACTTCATGGTATTGCCCTAGCACTGCCCCCATAAAGTGTCAGTCATAGTAATGTAGAGGGTTAAGGGTTTTCCTGGGATAAAAGGAACCAGTACAGGAGGAGTCAGTAGCTAATGCTTAATCCTTTCAAACGCTTTTTAGCAATCCTTATTCCATACTTTTGGTGTGTTCTTCTTCCTCAATAGCTTGAAGATTGGTTCACAAATCGGAGTCAATTGTGCAATGAACCTGTTAATATATTGGATTTTCCCTAAGAATCCCCTTATTTCTTTTTCATTTTGAGGTGGGGGCATATCCCTGATGGCCTTTATCTTTGTCGGATCCACCTCTATTCCCCTGTGACTAACGATAAATCCTATCAACCTCCCAGACTTAGCACCGAAGAAGCATTTACTCGGTTTGAGTCCTAGCTTAAATTTCCTAAGACGGATGAAGATTTTCCTCAAATCCTTGGTATGGTCTTCCCTTCTTTCAAATTTTGCGATCATGTCGTCCACATACACCATGATTTCCTTGTGGATCGTGTCACGAAATATGGTTGTCATTACTTTCTGATATGTTGGCCTTACATTTTTCAATCCGAATGGCATCACCCGATTGTAATAGACCCCCTAGGGAGTAATGAACGATGTTTTAAGAATGTCCTCCTCCGCCATTCTTATTTGGTTATATCCGGAGAACCCATCCATGAAAGACAACAAATCGTGGCCAGCAGTGTTATCCACCAGAATGTCAATTGTGAGAGTGGAAAATCATCCTTTGGGCTAGCCTTATTAAGGTTGTTGTAATCAACACACATCCTGAATTTTCCATCTTTCTTGGGTACCAGGACTATGTTTGCCAGTTAGTCAGTGTAATCAACCTGTACCAGGAATTTGGCATGTAACTGTTTTATGATTTCTTATTTGATCATCACTACCCATTCCGGCCTCATCCTTCTGAGTTTCTACTTAACCAATTTGGCATTAGGGTAGGTCTGTAGTCGGTGCACCACCATATCTGTGTTTAGTCCCGGCATGTCCTTATAGGACCAGACAAAGATATCTCTATACTCCCCTAGTAGCTCGATTATTGTCTCACTTTCCTCTCTTGTCAAGGTAGTCCCTACCCTGACTATTTCAGGTCGGTCCTCAAAGTTCAAGTTTATCAGCTCGATGTCCTCCTCGACCGACAGTGGCCTACACTCATGCTGGTCCAGCAGCTATTAGATTTCCATTAGAACCTCATCCAGGAAGGGAATTCCTTCACCATCTCCATGCATCTCATCATCCTTATCTTCGATATCAAGACCCAATACCATTTCCTCAAACTCATTTTTATTTATGTACATCAAATCTTTTTGGTTTTTTGCTTTTTCAATTCTTTTGTTATTTTTTAAAGTTTTTAAAGTTTTTTTGGATTTTTGGAAATAGAGGAAAATCTAAAGAAAAAACATAATTTAATGGGGTCCATGAAACTCCCTCCCTAGGCGAGGGTACCCCAACCTCCACTTCGCTCAGGTCGTTTGTTTTTTGGGTGCCTTGTGAAGAAGCACCGGTCGACTCACCTACAAAAGTGTTAGCCTCTACAGAAACATTATCTTGTACTGAATGAACAAACGAATGAGGGTGAAAATTTGGCTCTTTCGAGACCGTGTTCACTAGATGCGTACCTTCGCGGCTTTCACTTACCTGTTCATGAGGGGTCCGAGCATCGCTAGTTTCAGAATTTCCCCCCGCTCTCAGCAAGTGCCTCTTGTTTCGCATAGCTGCTACAAGTGCCATTCTATATGCATCCACGGTCATCCGCTTTTTCAAGTGCCTCTTGTTTCGCATAGCTGCTACAAGTGCCATTCTATTCGTATAGCTGCTACAATTGCCCCCCGCTCTCAGCAAGTACTTCTCGAGTGAACGCGGAGATGAGGCCTGAGCGTTGGTTCATCACTGATCATGTTAACGTACGGTATGTTTATGCTAACATTTTAATACTCTGGCATCTACTCATAAATGGCTTCCTGTCCAATGGGCGCACCTGTTTCTTCTCCTTCACCTTCGCTCCTCAACAGTTTCTCAAGCCCTTCTAGTAGAGAATAGTCAATTAGCTATTCTTCTCTTACCCTTTTGGAATCGGTGTTTACACTGCTGGAGACAACCTTGGCTACCTTTCCTTATATAGACCTCTAATCACCCTTACGGACAAACCTGTCTTGAAACCTTGGCTGCTTTGTCCAACCGATGGCGGGCGAGGTATAAGATTCACCTCCACCCTAGCCTGGGCCTTTTTCCCCTCTTCGATACTACTCTTGAGGATTTCTGCTTTAGTGGGCTAGTACCCAAGGCCAAAAGTTCCTTTTAGAGCCACTGCTCAGCTTTTAAATGGTTTTATTCTAACCTGCTAACTTTTTTCCAGCCCTATGCCTAGAAAATACCTCTGCTTTCTCATGAGGCAAGCAATTTTGCGGTTCCCGTGATCAAACCTACTCTGGAGTTTTTCATGAGGTTCAAGCTTTACTTGAAACAAGCTTATGGCCTCATCAACAAAGTTACACAGTGGCTTGTCTGGTTCTATCGTTGGCACAATATTCTTCCCCTTTACATTGGCTATTTCTTCAGCCTCATCAGTGTCCCCATAAATCACTATGATTCTGCCTTGATATAGGAATTTCACCTTCTGGTGGACTTTAGAGCCCACAACGTTATGTTGGTGCAACCATGGCCACCCTAATAATATATTAAAGTTTGCATTGATGTCCATTGCTAGGAACTGGGCCTCTGTATGCACCCATCTGATTTGGATCTTCGTGGTGAATTCTCCCACTGCAGTTCTTTTCCCATTATCAAAGCCCATGACCATTCTGGCCGTTCCCTCTTGGAATGCCATGTCACCGTCACTTAGACCCATAAACGATGCCATTTGTAAAGTGCAGATGTTGACAACGGAGCCGTTATCAATCAAAACTAAAGGGATAATCAGATGTCCCCAGCCCACTGTGATGTTCAGCGCCTTGTTATATTTCTGCCCTTCCGATTGTAAGTCTTCATCCGTAAAAGAAACGGCTGGAATTTTTTTGACTTGCACTACGATCGCCACTAACTCATCTGGTGTAATTTTAGTAGAGACCTGTATGGAATCCAGAGCTGAAAGTAGCGCCTCTTTGTGCTTGGTTGAGGCTTCAAGTAATCCCCAGACCGAGACATTTGCTTTTGTTATTCGTAGTTGCTCTACTACCAACTCATCCTTTGATCTCTGCTCTCTCACCCTTTGCTCCAGAAAGTGGGCGGTCTTGTAAGTCTTTTCTATCTGGGTCTGATGTTGTACCTCACGACATTCATTGTCTGCGACCGCCTCTGCCTGGATTGGGTCGGACCATGACTAGGATGATGACTTCGGAGTTACCCATTCTTGAGGATTGATTGTAGTACCACTGCAACTGCCGATAGACGAAGGACTTTTCCATCGGGAATGGTCAAGTAAGATTAGAGCCTGCCTTGCCTTGTTGATAATGATGAGCGGCCCACTAGCCTATGGTGGCCCGATCACCACTGGCGTTCTCTATTCTTCTGCCCCCATAACCCCACAACCTTTCTAACTCTCTTTTGTTGGCCTTAGTTACCAACTCATCCAGGTTAAGTGACACTCGACTTGATTCACCAATGTGGTAGGTACTGGCACTTCCCTGTGTTGTTATCGATCTTGACGTCTCCATCTTCTTTACTGCCCGAATCGGATCTTTTGATTCACCCATCTCAATATAGTTTATATATTGCTGTCCCTCCGGCTGGGGTGCTAGGAGAGGATTGTTGTTGACGTTAGGACGAGCCGGTATTTGCACCCCGGGTAGGATGATCCTCCCTTCTTCAAGAAGACCCTGGATTTTATGGCGTAACGCCAAACATTTATCTGTTGTGTGTCCAGGACCCTGATGGTACTTGCAATGTTTCTCAGGGTAGTACCAAGGTGGCAATGGGTTGGGAGGCAGTGATGACCTCATTAGTGTTATTAACCCTTCCTCTAGCAGCACTAACAAAAGTGTACTGAGCGTATGATTTAGCTGAGAGAACTCTCTTCCGCCCCAGGCGTTCTAAATCTGCCTGTTCTACTGATTACCCCAGCCTTGTGGATCTCTTTGAACCTGGTTATTTTCTGGTACTTGCTGATTCCTCTGAACCTGCCTGTTATCCAGCACTTTCAAGTCAACTATCTTCTGTCCCTACCCCCGGGAATTCTGCTGGTTAGCAATTTAGTTAACATACTATTTTCCATTTTTCTTCCCCTTTGTATCAGAGCCTGGGGCTACTTATATAAACTTGTCTATCTTCATGTAAACTTGTCTAATTAAGTTGCTACTTATATAAACTTGTCTATCTTCATGTGAGTAATACCGCTCAAGAGTGCTTAGTAACCTAGCTTCATGTTCTTTTTTATGATCGCAATCTGCTCTTATTCAGTTGGTCGCTCGACCATTTCCTGGACCTTAAGCCTCTACCTGGCTTTAAAGTTGGTAAAGGATTCATTTAGGTTTTGCTGTATTTCTTCCAACTGACACCTACTCACTCTTCCATCTATACCATAGGTGAAGTATCGGACAAAAGCATCTCCGAATAAAGTCCAAGTAGGGTATTTTGTTATGTCAAGCTCTACTATCCAGTCTAGGGCGTACCCTGTCAGACTCCTCGAGAAAAGATGAGCTATCAAGTCATCACTCAACCGCAAAGGTTTCATGCAATTCATAAACATCATGATATGGGCTTTTGGTGACCCTGTCCTGTCATACTTGCTCATATCAGGGAAAACAAACCCCGTGGGTAGCTCATCTTTTGGAGCTTGGTACCAGGCATTCACATCAAATGCTGTCACTAAGTTTCCCTCCAAGCGCTGAAGCTTGGAGATAATCTCCTGCTGAAGAGGGTCATTATCCTTTTTGACCTTCCGGTATGACCCTTCATGTTGTTGGTAGTCGTACTCATCATCAGACTGATAGCTTTTGGGAAAAGCCAATGTTTTTCTTAGAACAACAGCCATCAAGGGCTTCTAGGGGTGTCAATGACCTCATAGATCGGATAAGATTTTGCCGACTTCAGGAAGTGGGTCCTGGCCACCTCCCCGTCCTTGTGCACTACAGAGAAGTTTGCCCTTTATCTTTTCCCTCTAGTTCTAAAGGTGCTAGGAATGTTTGTTTTCCTTGCACTACTGGGCCAAATCTCTCTATCAACATAGATTCCATCATTGTTTTTATGTCCTCCTTCATTATATTTCTCAAAGCATGCCCTCATCGTTTCCTCCATTTCTGATACTGAATCACCACTGCACTCTTGCTCTGCCATTATCTCTCTCCTGACTAACCGCTGATTTTGTCTAACCCACGTACACTAAAATAGTTGCCCCGTACTGCAGTTCAGACCTTGCCTACCCTATCTGACTGTCAACTGCCTAGTATAAGCAGATTGCCTGACTCTTGAGAATACGCGGGACTGCGACTTCTTGTGGTTATCTGTAGCTACCTGAGATTGCAATTCAAATAGCTTTTCATTAGTACTACAATAATCCCTACAGTGAGTCATGCCTCGAATTTGTGCAACATGAATGTAATCCTTAAGGTTATCCTTGAAGATTATTTCTATCGCAACTATATGCATAATGGGTTCAACTAGTCTCTAGACACGGGTAAGCTTGGGTCACCTCAGCAAAATATACCTCGCAACTTGAAGGCTAGTCGTTGGTACAAGGCGGAGGGTGTGGAGTTTCAGTCCTTATTCCCATATGGCCCTTCCAGCTGGGACGAGACCTACCGCAACCCTGGGTTTTCTTTTTTCAAATAATAGGATCAAAAATAACAATGCAGATGCAATGCAGATGAATGGGTGCGTGCAGTGTGTGTGCAATACCCGAGAAGTGTAAGATCATAAATTCCCAATCAATGCCCTTAATCGCTTTTCAAGTTGGATTCGTGACTATCCCTAGTGGAGTCGCCAGTCTATAAACCCAGAAAAATCCGGGGTCTCGTCCTCCCGGATAAGGAAGAAGTCCCGAATTCGTCCATAAAATGAATGGTAATGCATGACGACCAAAAAGTCGTGTGAAAGTGATGGAGTCGCCACGTAATTAGAGGGAATCATGACCCATTTTGTTTGGAAAACCGCTTTTATTTATCTAAAACTCCATGTCGATCTTCCAGTCAATGGTCTGCAATGAAGAGATTCCTAGGTAAGGGAATCGAGGTACGGGTTAAGAAGGTATTAGGCACCTGACAACCGCCCGATAATGAGATCGGCCTCTACTTCACGTCTAAGGGCATTATTTGGAAATTTACAATCAAGCTAAGCTACACTACAAAGGGGAGGCAATAAAAGTAATGTAAGGTGCCCCCTATATCTACGTGACATGCGCATAAGGTTCTAGGGCAAAAACAAAATGGGTACGTCTCTCCGTGCTCGGGAGATTCTTCCAAGCGCAGTGACACGCGTGGAGATACCACACATGCATAAAAAAGGTGATATGTGCGACCGCACATATACCTAAGCATAGAATAGTGACACATGCATAACTATGCTCATGCACAAATAAATAAGTGATACGTACAAAACTGGCACATACATTAAACGACGCCATTTATAAAGTGCAGATGTTGACACCGGAGCCGTTATCAATCAAAACTAAAGGGATAATCAGATGTCCCCAGTCCACTATGATGTTCAGCGCCTTGTTATGCTTATGCCCTTCCGATTGTAAGTCTTTATCCGTAAAAGAAACGGCTGGAATTTTTCTGCCTTGCGCTACGGTCGCCACCAACTCATCTGGTGTAATTTTAGTAGAGACCTATATGGAATCTAGCGTAGGAAATAGCGCCTCTTTGTACTTGGTTGAGGCCTCAAGAAATCCCTAGACTGAGACATTTGCTTTTTTTCTTCGTAGCTGCTCTACTACCAACTCATACTTTGATTTCTGCTCTCTTACCCTTTGCTCTGGAAAGTGGATGAGTAGAGGTCGTACCACATCTGCTGGCTTGTCAGCCCTTAAGTGGGCGGGCTTGTAAGCCTTTTCCATCCATGTCTGATGTTGTACCTCACGACATTCATTGTCTACGACCTCCTCCGCTTGGATTGGGTCACCCCATGACTGGGATGATGACTTCGGAGTTATCCATTCTTGAGGATTGATTGTAGTACCACTGCAGCTGCTGAAAGACAAAGGATTTTTCCTTCGGGAAAGTTCAAGTAAGATTGGAGCCTGCCTTGCCTTATTGATTATGATGAGCGGCCCACTATCATGTGGTAGCCCAATCACCACTAGCGTTCTCTTTACTTTGCAAGTTACTGTAAAAAACGGCTCCTTTTTTGGCTGCGACAGTGTCTATTCTTCTGCCTCCATAACCTCACCTTCCAGCGCCCTATCCATTTCTCTATAACCTTTCTAACTCTCTCTTCTTGGCCTTAGTTTCTAACTCATCCAGGTTAAGTGACACTCGATCTGATTCACCAATGTTGTAGGTACTGGCACTTCCCTGTGTTGTTATTGATCTCGACGTCTCCATCTTCCTTACTATCCGAATCGGATCTTTTGATTCACCCATCTCAATATAGTTTATATATTGCTGCCCCTTCGGCAGATGTGCTAGGAGAGGATTGTTGTTGACGTTAGTCCGAGCCGGTATTTGCACCCCGGGTAGGTTGATCTTCCCTTCTTCAAGAAGATCCTAGATTTTGTGGCGTAACACCAAACATTTATCTGTTGTGTGTCCAGGACCCTGATGGTACTCGCAATGTTTCTCAGGGTAGTACCAAGGTGGCAATGGGTTGGGAGGCAGTGATGACCTCCTTAGTGTTATTAACCCTTCCTCTAGCAACAATTGCAAAAGCGTACTGAGCGTATGATTCAGCTAAGAGAACTCTCCTCTGGCCCGGGCGTTCTGATTCCGTCTGTTTTTCTGATTACCCCTGCCTTGTGGATCTCCTTGAACCAGGTTATTTTCTGGTACTAGCTGATTCCTCTGAACCTGCCTGTTATCCGGCACTTTCAAGTCAACTATCTTCTGTCCCTGCCCCCGGGCATTCTGCTGGTTAGCAATTTAGTTAACATACTATTTCCCAATTTTCTTCCCCTTTGTATCAGAGCCTGAGGCCAGCAAATTGGGAAGAGAAGTGGTTTTCAGGAAATCCTCTACTTGAGTTGCTGCTTATATGAACTTGTCTATCTTCCTATGAGTAACACCACTCTAGAATGCTTGGTAACCTGGCTTCATGTTCTTTCTTATGATCGCAATCTGCTCTTCTTCAGTTGGCCGCTCGACCATTTCCTAGACCGTAAGCCTCTACCTGGCTATAAAGTTGGTAAAGAATTCATTTGGGTCTTGCTGTATTTCTTCCAACAGACGTCGAGTCACTCTTCCACCTATACCATAGGTGAAGTGTCGGACAAGAGCATCTCCGAGTAAAGTCGAAGTAGGGTATTTTGTCATATCAAGCTTTACTATCCAGTCTAAGGCATACTCAGACTCCTCGAGAACAGATGAGCTATCAAGTCATCACTCAACCGCAAAGGTTTCATGCAATTCATAAACATCATGATATGGGCTTTTGGTGACTCTATCCTGTCATACTTGCTCATATCAGGGAAAACAAACCCTGTGGGTAGCTCATCTTTTGGAGCTTGGTACCAGGCATTCACATCAAATGCTGTCACTAAGTTTCCATCTAAGCGCTGAAGCCTGGTGATAATCTCCTGCTAAAGAGGGTCATTGTCCTTTTTGACCTTCCGGTATGACTCTTCATACTGTTGGTAGTCGAACTCATCAGCAGACTGACAGCTTTTTGGTAAAGCAAATGTTTTTCTTGGAACAACAACCAACAAGGGCTTCTAGGGGTGTCAATGACCTCATGGATCGGATAAGATATTGCCAACTCCTGGAAGTGGGTCCTGGCCACCTCCCCCTCCTTATGCACTGCAGACGAGGTTTGCCCTTTATCTTTGCCCTATGGTTCTGAAGGTGCTAGGAATGTTTGTTTTCCTTGCACTACCAGCCCAAATCTCTCTATCAACATAGATTCAATCACTGTTTTTATGTCCTCCATTATATTCTCAAAGCATTCCCTCATCGTTTTCTCCATTTCTGATACTGAATCACCACTGCACTCTTGCTATGCCATTATCTCTCTCCTGACTAACCGCTGATTTTGTCTGACCCACGTACACTAAAATGGTTGCCCCGTACTGCAGTTCAGACCTTGCCTACCCTATCTGACTGTCAACTGCCTAGTATAAGCAGACTGCCTGACTCTTGAGAATACGCGGGACTTCGACTTCTTGTGGTTATCCGTAGCTACCGGAGATTGCAATGCAAATAGCTTTTCATTAGTACTATAATAATCCCTACAGTGAGTCATGCCTCGAAATTTATGCGACATAAGTGCAATCCTTAAGGTTATCCCTAAAGATTATTTCTATCGCAACTATATGCATGATGGGTTCAACTAGTCTCTAGATACGGGTAAGCTTGGGTCACCTCGGCAAAATATACCTCGCAACTTGAAGGTTGGTCATTGGTACAAGGCGGAGGGTGTGGAGTTTCGGTCTTTATTCCCATGTGGCCCTTCCAGCCGGGACGAGACCTACCGCAACTCTGGGTTTTCTTTTTTCTGATAATAGGATCAAAAAGAACAATACAGATGAATGAGTGGGTGCAGTGTGTGTGCAATGCCCGAGAAGTGTAAGATCATAAATTCCCAATCAATGCCCTTAATCGCTTTTCAAGTTGAATTCGTGACTATCCCCAGTGGAGTCGCTAGTCTGTGAACCCCGAAAAATCCGGGGCCTCGTCCTCCCGGATAAGGAAGAAGTCCCGTATACGTCCACAAAATGAATGATAATGTATGACGACCAAAAAGTCGTGTGAAAGTGATGGAGTCGCCACCTAATTAGAGGGAATCAAGACCCATTTTGTTTGGAAAATCGCTTTTATTTATCTAAAACTCCATAGCGATCTTCCAGTCAATGGTCTACAATGAAAAGATTCCTGGGTAAGGGAATCGAGGTACGGGTCAGGAAGGTGTTAGGCACCTGACAACTGCCCGATCATGAGATCGGCATCTACTTCACGTCTAAGGGCCTTCTTTGGAAATTTACAATCAAGCTAAGCTACACTACAAAGGGGAGGCAATAAAAGTAATGTAAGGTGCCCCTATATCTACGTGACATGCGCATAAGGTTCTAGGGCAAAAACAAAATGGGCACGTCTCCCGGTGCTCGAGAGATTCGTCTAAGCGCAGTGACACGTGTGGAGATACCACACGTGCATAAAAAAGGTGATATGTGTGACCGCACATATACCTAAGCATAGAATAGTGACACATGCATAACTATGCTCGTGCACAAACAAATAAGTGATACATACAAAACTGACACATACACTAAACGACGCTAGCGTACGAAACAGGTACGCGACAAACGGATGACGTGCAAAATAGGCACGTGACCAAAGATGGACGTACACAAAGGGCGCATGACAAAAGAACGTGCAAAACTGGCACGTGACAGCCGACTAGCATGCAAAACAGACACACGACCAGTAGAAGGGGGACGTGCAAAACAAGCATGTATCCCGAGAAAGGAAGTACGTACAAAATCGGTACCTGACAGAAGACCGTACGTGTAGAACAAGCACATAAGAAAAGAACATACAAAACTGGCACTTGATAGCGGTGTAACGTGCAAAACGGGCATATGACGGGGGATCGTACGTGCAAAATAGGCACGTGACGATAGATGATGTGCAAAACGGGCACATAACGATGGATGATGTGCAAAACAGGCATGTGACAAAGGAACATGCGGAACTGGCACGTGATAAAAGATCGTACGTGCAAAACAGGCACGTGACGATGGAGGAAGTACAAAAACAGGTACGTGATGAAGGAACGTGCTGAACCGGTATGTGACAAGATCATACGTGCATAACAGGCACGTATCGATGAAAGATGTGTAAAGCCGACGATAAAGCATTTTTTTGATTTTTGAAAACTTGATTCTCTTTCATTTAAAAAGCTCATGTCACGTGTGGGCAGCACACGTGACGAAAATGATGACTCGCACACGTCTGGTGTACATATGCGGAGATGTATGAGGGCGACCCTAAAAGTCGACAAAAAATAGGTTTATAGTCCTAGTCTTTGCTTAGGAATTCTAAGGTCCTAAATGCATGACCTAGACTAGTGAAATGATTTTTTTTTAAATGATTGATTTTCTATTTCATTTTTCGAAAGTGGTTTTGACCCAAAGTTAGGATCAGGTTGGGAACTTCACATAACTAAGTGAATTTTCTAACAGACCCTGAAAAGCAACAAACAACCCTAGGACTAATGCAATCTATCTCTAAGCAAGCAGCCCTAGACTAAGCGCAAACTTAAGTCTATTTTAGGGGTTTTGGTTCGGCACTAATTGGGCTTTGAAAGCCCAATGGGGGGAAGTGGGCCAATGAACTCACAAAAGGGGGTTCAAGTCCCAAATATTTTATTCAAAAGCTTATTTGCATTCATTTCTCTAGCCTAAAAGGGATTAAGTCACAAATTAAGCTAAAACAAGATAGGATAAAAAAGAATTCATAAAATTAAAGCATATGCACGTATTTTATGGATTTCTAACATAGCATGTATGGCAAACAAAACAAGCAATCATGTGACACAATCATATCATCGCATCATCATGCCAAAAGAGTAAAGAATACCGCATAGATTAAACTTGATATTCCGGTGCTAAACAAAGTAAGCCAAACGTGTTTGGACCGTGTTAATCCAATAGGGTTTTCCATTAACCAAACCATTCACATTAAAGATCGTGCCATTTCTAATATACACAACACAAAGATCAAGGCATTCTTAGTTCATATGTTATGGAGTCATGCATATTTTGCTTTCTTTCTATAAAACACACAAGCATGAAAATTATCATTACCTCATAAAGAATTAACATGCAATCTAAATATTGATTATTGCAAAACACGCATGGCTACAAAGGTATCTCCAACCACCATATGAGAAGACAATATTGTCACACAATTTATTCTCAACCACCATATGAGAAGATAACAATTTCACATAATTTATAGCTATCGACATGATTCAATCATTAAGCATTTCCACAAACATGATTTCCAATAATGTCAAAACAAATGAACCCACACTTTACTCTCGGGTCTCACATCATCATATATACACAAAAGACTTTTCATGAATATAGGCATTCCTTTATGCATACAAAAGCTACAGAGAGATTGACATGCTTTTTCATCAAAAAAAAATTCTTATAAAACTAAGTTTCATGCTTTTTGTTTTAACTCATGATTTCATTATATACATAAATGGAAAACAAATTGTAACTAACTCATGATTTTAGTATATATAGGAATGGAAAATAAAATTATAGCTAACTTATGATTACATTAAATACAAAGATGGAAAACAAGACTATAACATACTTTTTGACAAGGAACTTTATTTCATGCAAGAAATGGAAACCAACACTTTTTAGCTACAAACTTTATTTTTCATCAAAGTTGAAGATCAGGATATTCACATATTCAACAATGAATGGATACCAAATTCTCCCTCATACCAAAAATAGCAACCACTTCTAGCTTTATTTCACATCAAAACTCTAGAAAAAGACATTCACATACTCAACAAAAATGGATACAAATTCTATACCAAGAATAGCAATCAAGGTTATTACATGTAGATTTCTAGCATGGATCTTTTTACAAAAAAAAGAGGATTAACAAAGAAAAAGCTTACTAACTTGAGATTGCAATTGATCCAACTAAGCAAATATAAGAGAGAAATCCATAATATGCTCCATGTAATTAGCTTTAGATGAGAAGAATAAGTGAAATGTTACTCGAATTTTCAAATTCAAAAGGAAGAAGATAAGGTCACACCTTTGGACTTATCCCACCAAGATGATGCAGGAAAGAGGGTGACCAGAAGAATCCACTATCTCTCTCTCTCTCTCTCTCTCTCTCTCTCTCTACTCACTTAGCCTAACATTCTCTCTTATCTCACTAATCTCTTCCTGGAATCCTAGTTTGCTTGGAAGAAAGAAAAGAAGAGAGTGGAAGCAAAGAAAAGCAAAAAATAGAGGAAACCAGAAAGAGTAAATGAACAACCAGAGAATGTAAGAAAACCAAGAGCCGGCCAAAAACCAAGAGCTTTTCCTTTTCGGGTAACTTTCTTTTTAAAGGAAAAACTAGGGTTTCTCTCTAGTTAGCCTCTGGATTAACCACACTTGGACGGTTGAGATGAAGAGGAAGAAAAAATATCTTCTCTTAGTGGCTAGGTATTGTGTAAGGAGTGGTAGACTAGGTTCACACGGATTGAGTGAGTTTTGTGAGGGGAAAGAAAAATAAAAGAGAGAACATTCCCCCTCCACAAAATAAGAATATTTAGAAAAGTCTATCAAGATGGGGACATGTGTCTCCCTTGGCTTCGAAACTTTCAAGATGGGAGAGCATGTGTGTTTTCAAATAGGGAAATTGGCCCTCCAAGGGCTGGCCCTAATCACAGAGTAACACCTGTCACTTAATTATTCAAAAACTAATATTACTTTTCAAACTCTACCCTAAATTAGAGAACAATTCTCTCTTCTCTCTTAAAATACGTGTGACATGTGTCACACATAAAGGAGATCGGCCCTCCAAGGGCCGGTCCCACTAATGTGGTGACATGTATCGCGTAACGTTGTTTTCCTTACGACACACTTTTTATAACAAAACACATTTTGAAAAACTCTTTTTGTCATCTGATGTTTTCCTTTTTCTTTTTCTTTTTTTAAACACAAGAATAAAATAAAAAAAACATAGGACACTTGTCATCACAAAGGGAAATCGGCCCTTCAAGGGTCGATCCCTATAAGGTGGTGACAAGTGTCACCATAAATCTATTTTAGTATTTTTCTCTCTTTTGTTTTTTTTAAAAAAAAAGCACCAAACATGTGTCATGATATTAGGAGGATCAGCCTTCCATGGGCCGATCCCACTAATATAGTGACACATGTCACTTTTTTTTAAAAAAAACAAAAACTTTTCCAAAATAACTACTTTTTCTTTTTCAAAAACATCTTTTTCCTCTTCATAAACAACTTTTTCCAAAACTACTTTTTTAAAACAACTTTTTCTTATTTTCTTTTTTAAAAAAAAAAAACATGTAGGTGACATGTGTCACCTTTAGAAGGAGATCGGCCCTTTAAGGGCCGATTCCAACCCTTTGGTGACACATGTCACCAACTCTTTTCCTAACATCCCTTATTTTCTTAGTTTTTATAAAAAGGTCCTTTTGAAAATTTCTACAAAGTCCGGGGTTATATATTCCTATGCCAAAAGGGTTCCCACAAGTCAGAGATGATTCTGGGCTCCTGCTTATGCAAAATTGGTTCCGGTTCTAGGTGTTTCACAAAATTGGTTCCGTTTACTGGTTGACGGCACCCGAAATGGGTGTGAAAATTGGGTGTCTACAGTGTCTGTTCGTATTCTAGGTCAGTTATAACACTTAACCTATTGCTATAGGTGATGATAAATCTTCTCCAGTGGTAAATAAGTCTAGTTATCACATTAGTGATGATCTTGGTAAGTCTATCACTGCAGTTAGATTATATGGTGGTAATTACCTTGGTTAGTGCAATGTTGTACAAGTTTTTCTTATCAGCAAGGAAAAGTTAGAGCATATTACAGATGAGCCTCCTAATAAAGACTCTTCTACATATCGAGTACGGGTTCGTGATGACGCCATTGTACTTGGGTGTTATGGAATAGTATGGAGCTTCATATTGCTCGTAATGTTTAATTTATGAAAACAGAATCAAGTGTTTGGACTGCACTTGCTGAGTTGTATTCTCAAAAGCGTAATGTTTCTTAGATTTTTGAGATATATGAGCAGTTGCTTAACAGTCAACAAGGTGAAACGTCATTGGTGGAGTTTTATGGGCTATTGCGTGGTTTATAGGCGGAGCTTGATTTACATCAACCTTTGAATACCTCTCTTGAAGAACGAAAGAAACAACATGAGGAATTTCGTGTAGCTCTATTTCTTTTTAAACTAAATGTAGATTACAAAGTGTTCAAGATCAACTTCTTACAGGTGAAACTCTTCCAACAGCAGCCAACGCATTCTCTCGTCTTTAATGTGCTTCTTTTGGCACTAATTTTCATTCTTCAGCTGGTTCATAAGAGTCTTCTGCATTGTATTCTAGTAATAGAGGCCGAGGAGGCTGTTGTGGTCATGGCGATCGAGGTACTCATAGTGGTCGTAGTGATAATAGAGGTAGTCGGACTGGTCATGGTGATGGTAGAGGTAGTGGTCGTGGTCGCAGAACCAACTGTTCTGAATGGAAGTGCACTTATTGTGGTAAGTCTGGCCATACTGAGGAGTATTATTGGGATAAATGGGGGAAGCCTGCTACCGCCAATCAAGTCAGTAGAGAGATAAAGGCATCTACACCTTCGGTTGCTCTTGTATCTTGTGTGAATGAAGACTTATCTTCTCAGCTTGGCCAGCTTCTCCAACATTTGAAGGCCATGACTTCTGGTCCTTCTTCCACTGCTACATTAGCAAATTAAGGTAATGCAGCTTGTGTTGCAGGACCTTCTACATCTTCCTCCTGGGTTATTGACTCTGGGGCTAGTGCACACATTTTTGGTATTTTCTCTGCTTTTACTAATTTTTAGTTGAAACATTTTCACATTGTGTTAGCTGCTGGGTCCACTCGTCCTGTTCTTGGGAAGGGAAACATACATCCTACCCAAACTCTTAAATTATCATCTGGCTTATTGTAACGCCCCAATTCGAAACTCAAAATCTCTAAGAAATTGAATCGCATCTCGAGGCATTAGGCTTACTACACGAGGTGACTAATTAGTACTAAACAAATCTAAACAAAGTTTACAAACCTAATCAGAGTTAAACTAATATAGCTATCCATATCACTAATCACCTCAAAATATGACTAGGGCGAATGAAAAATTCGCCAGACTCTCCCCTGTAATTTCAGGGTTTGCAACCTGTCATAAACCTGTAAAAGAGATGATTTATCCACAAATAATATTTCTAAGTCATTCCAATCATCCACGATAGTCATATCATCTCATCAAGACTAGTCTACCTTACTTCATCAAAATAATAATACCTAGTCATCCACTAGGCTGGATTCAAACCACAATTCTAAACTGATGCCTCACTTAATAATATACATAGATAACCTGAGTTAAGTGATATAATATACATAAGTATGTTTGTCTTATATACATATCTTAAGAAAATATATACAAAACAAGTAAGATAACATGCACCTCAAAAGGCTAAATACAACACTTCAAGTGTAAGAAAGTTATCGCTGACGTACTCCCTATATCAATTTCCTCAAAGGGTATAGATATAGTCCGACCAATCCTCTCCTATATCTTCGTTTCCCTCCGCAGTAATATCTCCTGGATCTGAGCAAAAAGGTCAGTAAGAAACTTATAATACTAACAAATAGTCACTAACATAAATTTAAGACAATTCAGGTTTTAAAAGAAAATCGAGAAATCATAATACAGTAATGTAAAAGTAGTTGGTACTCGTTCTACAACATAAGCTGATAACCATTCACTTACCCATACAAGTAAATATAAACTAACAACATCTCACATCGTAATATTGCGTAGTGTAATCATTTTAGAGTGAAGAGGCTACGACTAGATGTTTCAGCTCCTAGTCGGTGAGCAAATCGTGTTCCAACTTAACCGATGTGGAATCCCATCGTTAATTCCTGATTTCCGACCGAGCGACTGATTTATCAGTTTTTGTGAGAAGCACGCTGGCTCATAATTTGGGTTCAGGTGGACCCTTGACCATAATTTGTCGATGTAGCCGTTGTCGCAGTGGTCACTCGTTTGACTCGTGCAGACATTTTAATGATCATTAAAATAATCCAGGAGTTGTTACGCTCCTCAAGTCTTCGCCAAATCTAGGCAGCATGTAACCTCACCATTTCTAGAATCATACACGTATCTATCCAAACAAGGCTTTCCAAAAAAAGAAATAGAATAACCTAGATTTTAATAGTTTTCCAATATCATGAGAGCCCCATTCCTATCATGAGACAGGAAAACATAATGAAAATACGAAACAAATCATTGTTTTTAGAAAAACTTCAATGATTTGCTCGTGTAGGTATTACAAATCCATTTTTAGATTACCAAAAGATATATAATATAATAATATAAGTTTTAGTAGTAGAACATACTTTTTCCTACAAAAACTAACAACCATGCATATGTTGTGATTTTCCATCTAATATTATTCCGGGGAAAGCCGGTAATATAATCCGGGGAAAGCCGGGTAATCGGGGGAAAGCCCGTAATATAATCCGGGGAAAGCCTGTAATAATCATAGCTGGGGGAAAGCCCAGCATAACATATATAGTATATATTCCAGGGGAAAGCCCGTACCTAGGGAATCACCAACATATACCTAACAACTGGGACTTCCATCCCGCACATCCTCTCAAAACAACTACTTCTCCCAACAGATGGAAGGAAGTAAAATATTTATATTATAAGAACCCCAAAATCCATTTGGTTTTGGAAATATACCCATCCCTCAAGCTCGATAACGATTAAATCTCGATTCTTTTGGAAATATAG
This sequence comes from Macleaya cordata, assembly GCA_002174775.1. Lineage (NCBI taxonomy): Eukaryota > Viridiplantae > Streptophyta > Magnoliopsida > Ranunculales > Papaveraceae > Macleaya > Macleaya cordata. Next base: position 57,370 of record MVGT01002408.1, read on the forward strand.
TTTATTTAACTATAAATAAGAAAAGAATCATCCACTTATATATGTATATAACTCATGCATATATATAATTATTAGAATCTAGTTATTTTAAAAATAACTATTACTATTTTACATCACTATGTAAAACTATACTTTTGGGAAATCATTTTCACATCAATAGGACATCACAAATAAATCATGTATGCTTTGTAAAATAATTACATTTGATTTATAAATCTAAACCCTATCAAAGCATTGAAAGTACTTTAATGGCTATAAGAGAGTATTTATAAGTTCCTACCTCAAATCTCGCAAGGCTCTCTTTACTACATTAATTTCGTCCAATTAGTGTATTAGTATTAGTACACACTCCCAACTGTAATCAACACATTTAATTCACTTTCAAAACTTAACTCAATTCATACTAATTCCATATAGAATAGCCTAGGAATCTAAATTCTAACCTAAACAGTCACTACAAGGGTCTAGGTACTTATCAAATCAAATAAAGGCTTTAGGACTACAACCCAATTTGCTCTAAATATCCTCTTCAATTAATTTAGACCTCCGAATCTACAATCTAACCCAAAATAGTAAATTTGTGTCAAAATCAACCTTCCCAATTATCAATTTCATCAATTAAGGGTTTGAAAGGTCTAATCAAACCTTAAACTATTAACAAAATCAACCCTAAAATTGAAAACTAAGATTAACAACATAAAATATCTAATTAAAAACAAAATAAAAAGCTAGGGTTTCAAATTATACCTCAATCAACAAATTATGTGGTCCTTACGATCTCAATCGGACCATCGCCATCATCTTCTTCTTCTTCTCTCTCTCTCCTTCTCTCTCTCCTTCTTCTCCTTCTTCCCCTTCCCACCGTATCTCTCTCTCTCTGTAAGAGAGATCTCTCTCTCTCTCTCTCTCTCTCTCTCTCTCTCTCTCTCTTATAAGACTAAATAGGCGGTGGAAAAAGTAAAGAAAAAGCTAACATAATATTAATAAAAAAAACTAATTAAAATTATTTTGGTTATACTAAGGTATAAGTACATACAACGAATTATGTGTATATAATAGAAAGATTTATAAAATTATTCTTTAATACATCACCCAATACATATATATAGTATATATACACAATTAAATAAAGTTTAATTGGTCAAAATCAAGGTCAAAATCGCGGGTACCTTCGGTACCAATCCAAATCGTGTTCCGGGCCTCGATTTGGGATCAATTAGTGTCCGATTTTCGCGCATGTGTAGTCGAAATTTAATAACTTTTCGAGATCTACCCATTCGTATGGTTCGATTCTTCAAATTATTCTCCGAACAAAAACTCATTATTTAATCCTAGACTTAATTATTTTAACACCTAATGGGTTCCACGATTGTAACGTTGGGCTCGACTCAACTTGACTCCCCAAAGTCAACAAAATTATTTTGGGTCGTTACATTCTCCCCTCCTTATATGAATTTCGTCCTCGAAATTAAAAATGTACCTCAATTGAAGAGATCTGGGTATTGAGCTAGCATATCAGATTCCTTCTCCCATGCAGCTTCTTTTGTTTTATGATGCTGCCATAAGACTTTAACTAAAGGAATGACTTTATTTCGCAGTATCTTTTCTCTTTGATCTAAAATTTGTATAGGTCCTTCTTCATAGGAAACATCTTCATCAACTTGCAAAGATTGCCAATCAATCACACGAGAGGGATCTGGTTCATACTTGCGTAGCATAGATACATAAAATACATCATGAATTTTCCCTAGACGTGCAGGCAATTCAAGTCTATATGCTACTAATCCAATCTTTTCTATAATCTGAAATGGCCCAATAAACCTTGGTGCAAGTTTTCCTTTCAACCCGAATCTAGAGATGGCTTTCTTCGGAGATACTCTAAGAAACACAAATTCTCTCACTTTAAATTGAAGTGGTCGTCGACGATGATCTGCATAGCTTTTCTGACTACTTTGTGCAGCCCGTAATCTTTCCCGAATAATTCTAATATTTTTTGTAGTTTCTGCAACTATTTCTGGTCCAGTTAGAAGATTAACTCCAACTTCTGTCCAGCAAATTGGTGATCTACAAGGTCTTCCATACAAAGCTTCAAATGGTGCCATTCCGATGCTTGCTTGATAGCTATTATTGCATGCAAATTCGGCTAAAGGTAAGTGTGAGACCCCACTAACAAAAAAAAGAAATTATTTGCTAATAATAATAATGATATTAGTAGTATTAGTAATATTTAGAATTGTAGTATTAGTAATATTAGAAGTGGAACAAAAAGAAAAGGGTTTATTACTAATAATAATAATATTAGTAGTAATAGTAATGTTTTAAACAAAAAAAATCTGCAAATAATAATAATTATAGTAGTAATAATATTAGGAGCAAAAAAAAAGAAAGAAAGAAGAGAATAAGAGAGACTTTGATAGAGGGTTAGAGGGAATCGTGGGAGAGAAGAGAGGGAGCTGTGAGAGAGAGGGAAATCGTGGGAGAGAAGAGAGGGAGTTGTGAGAGAGAGGGATCTGCAAGAGAGAGAGAGAGAGAGAGAGAGAGAGAGAGAGAGAGAGAAGAAGGAACAACAGCAACAGCAGCAGCTGCTACTGTTCACGCCGGAACAGGGAGGTTGCCGGCGGCCAGCTGCTGCCATTTCCGGCAGAGAAAGAAGCAGAAGAAGAAGAAGGAAGAAGGAAGAAGAAGAAGAAGGAAGAAGAAGAGGAAGAGAGGGATTGCTCTTTGGTTAAGTTTTTCTCACCATTTCACTCCCTTTTCAGCTGAAATTTTAAGTTGATAACTTAGGTTTTTTGTTGTTAAACATGCATGCTAGTATAGATCTTGGAATTTTAGAGCTTAATGGTGGAAGAGGGGATGAGATGGGCTAATATTTTTGTGCTAAGATGAGAAATCAGCACCTAAATATTGTAGATCTTAAAATTTTTGTGATGTAAATTGGNAGCCTTTACTTGTTGATAAGTCAAACATTTCTTCATATATTGGGCTACATGCTTTTTCATTCCTGGCCACCAAAAGTTTCTGCGAAGATCCTTATGCATTTTAGTGCTACCAGGATGAATAGTATAATGAGATCGATGAGCTTCATCTAAAATTTCTTTCCTCAATTGTGCATCTCTAGGTATCCAAAGTTGATTCCTAAACCGAAGACTATTATCAGCATGTAACTCCCAATCAGCGTTATCAGTATCTGCAACCTTTTCTTTGTACCTAGCAAGTTCCCTGCTTTTAGCTTGTGCTTTAATAATTTTCTGTATTAAAGTAGGCTGAAGTTGCATCTGGGGCATAAAACTATTGTACCCGCCTTTATTCATTGGATTCAGATTATATGATGTAGCTGCATTTAATAACAACCATTCTTTTACCATCATCTGAGCAAGAATACCTTCTTTCTTACGACTAAGTGCATCTGCAACCACATTTGCTTTACCTGGGTGATAATGTAGTGTGAAGTCGTAATCATTTAA
>MVGT01002747.1:18521-53686 GCA_002174775.1 Macleaya cordata
GCGACACGTGGCGACGCCCGGGGTCGGAAAAAATCCTACGGTTCCTCGACTGAACCGGTTCCGTCCCGAGTTCAGGGTTCCCCGAGATTTGGTTCTCTTCTCGTTCCGGCCTTGAGCCGAATTTTGGACCACTGGAGTGAAGCCTGCTTAGTCACAAAATTTTTTTTGTTAAATTTTGCACGTAAACCGAGGTACGACCAAAATGGGTATTTTGTGGGGTGTGCAAAAATTTGGCGTCTACAGATATGACTACCGTGGATCAATGGAATGATTTACAAATATTATTTGTGGTTAGATCATCTTTTTACAGATTTATGACAGGTTGCAAACCCTGAAATTACAGAGGAAACTCTGGCAAATTTTTCATTTGCCCTGGTCATATTTTGAGGTGATTAATGATATAGAGAGCTAGATTAGTTAACTCTGTTTTAAGTTTGTAAACCTTTATTTAGTTTTGTTTAGTACAGATTAATCACCTTGTGAAGTATACTTAATGCCTCGAGATGCGAATCAATCTCTTAGAGATTTGAATTTCAAATTGGGGCATTACACAATGTAACCCTAGTTTTCATTTCATTCCGGTTTTCCAAGACGAAGGTTCACTTCTAAGGTTTTATGGCTCATTTCTATAAGATAACCTCTAATCTCTCTCAAAGAGATTTTGAAAACATTGGGTTTGTTTTGAAAAACATTTTGAAAACATTTTATGCAAGACTCTATGCAAAACTCATTTTGCAAAACATTATAAACCCATTTTCCCTCTCCTTATATACAATCCATGCATATAACTCATGCATTGTGGATGGTTTTTTGGCAAAAAGCTTATTTTTCGATACTCTTAGGTTTCTCTCCTTAGGTTTACACCTTTCTAACACTTATTGGGCCTATTTTGGGTCCATGGGCCTTAAGCCCATGCTTAAGTCTATGTGGAAAAATTGGGGTTATTACATAATGTTAATAATTTAACACACATTTCAAAACACAAATACATACAAACTATATATTTAATGCATATATCTATTATATGTAATTATACATCTCATGTATAATTCAGAGCCTAAAAGTGTTGCATACATCACACATGTATCACATGTATATAGTATAAGGAGTTCTCGATTATTTAATTGATTGATCAACTGATTCGTAACCACAAAATTCTATCACATGGAACTTGTACACGATTCATCACATCTACGGATTAATTTGGTGCTTGGATTATCCATTTCAGCAAAAGAAACTTTTTAAAACACTTTTAAAAATAAAACCCCTGAAGAAAAAAATCTTTCTTCAATATATGTCAAAATCAGATTGTGCACTGACGTATAATGGACCGACAGGGGAAAGTACCGACTCTGGTCTAACAAGCCGGAGTCAGGGTCTAGGTCGGTCTAGATCAGATCGATTTGAGTTGCCTAACTAGTTTGACTCGGATTGAGTCGCTTGACTAGTCTGACTCGGATTGAGTCGCCTGACTAGTCTAACTCGGTCTAACTCGTACGAGTTAATTCTGATCAATGGTAAACCCTCGGTCAATTTTCAAACCAGTTAGGTTAGCAATTGATTGAGTCAACCCTTACTGGTTGGTGGGTTATTCTGTGGTCGAACCATTTAGGTCAGGTTGACCCGGTTCGCCCGTTTAGTTCTGTTTGGCTTGGTCTAGCTAGGCTAGATCTGTACAACCCTTTGTGAGGAGTACTAGATCATACTTGTATACTACATACATTTACAACAAGGTACTACACTCGTGTATACGTGTGGACCGCACACGTACTATCTCCCATTACACATCATCACACATATATGTCTCACATGTGTACCGCACACATGCATGATGTATAAATACACCACACAAATGCTCACACGTGCGCTCCATACATGCCACAACCTTGTTGGACAATGGGCTAACTCGCAGGTTGAACCATGGGATGTCCGGTCCAGTCCAGACGGGTTGATGTACGAGTTGAATGCGGTAGGTCGGTCTGGCCCGCGAGCTGACCCACGGTTTGGACCGCGAGTCCATGGACAGAGTAAACGAGTTTGGAAATTAGGTTATCGGGTCGGCAAATTTGGTCAGGTTACCGGGTTGTCGGATCGGACCAACGGGTCTGTACATGAGTGAATGGGTTGGGTCATTGGTTGGAGTGAACCGACCAAGCAGTCCCTAACCATGTCAACATCCAAACACCTCCTAACCCAAATCTTTTCACCTTAAGAAAAATACTTTTTCCTCAATATGTTAAACCAAACAGCACCTGAGGAAAACACTTTTTTCTTAAGATGCCAACCAAACAGCACCTTAATTGCTAATGGGTCGCCCCTTAACAGTTACTAAATTTCCCCTTAACAGTCAATGGGTTGCCCCTTAGCCGTCAGCAGGTTATCCCTTAACAGTTAGCGGGTTACCCTACAACTATCAGCAGGTTACCCCTTAACAGTCAGCGATTCACCCCTTAGCAAGTAGGTTACCCCTTAACAGTTCATGGGTTACCCCATAGCAGTCAGCAGGTTACCCCTTAACAGTTTGAGGGTCACCCCATAGCCGTCAATAGGTTACCCCTTAACAGTTCATGGTTACCCCATAGTCGTCAGCCGATTACCTCTTGACAGTCAATTCGTCACCCTTTAACTGTTGATGGGTTATCCTTTAACTTTTAACCAAATAGCTTTTTAAGAAAACATTTTTATTAATTAAATCCAAATCAAACGGATCTTAAGGTTTATTAAACCCTAAAACCATAACCATCATACTCCAACGCCCCCTTGTATGCCATTTTTTATTATTATTATTATTTTTAATGGAAAATGTTAAAAAAGTCCCTGTAAAAAAAGTCATTATGATTTTAGTCCATGTTTTATAAATTTAGTCCCTACTTTTATGACTTTTATGTCCAAAAGTAGGGACTAAATTTATAAAACAAGGATTAAAATCATAATGACTTTTTTTATAGGGACTTTTTTTCCAAAACCCATATTTTTAATTAAAACCTTTCTTTAATTAAACTCTTTAATTAATTAAAAATTCTAATTAAAAATTCTAATTAAAACTTAATTAATTAAAGTAATTTTAATTAAAAGATTCCTTTAATTAAACAATTTAACTAAAAAGATACTTAGGGTTTCTAAAACCCTAAAACAAACCCACGACATCAAATACATGCCGCCACTTTTCTACTAAAATATTTTAATTCTTTAATCAAATACTTTTAATAAAACTTTTCTTGAATCAAACAAAATTAATAAACAAAAATTATTATTTTATTAAACCGATTAAAATACACTTTTAATCCTTTTCTTTCCTGAAAAATTTAGAAACCCATTCTTTTATTTCTAGAACATCAAGAACACCAAGAAAATCAAGAAAACTATTTTCTTTTTCTTGGATCCCAATCTAATCTTTGTGCACAAATCTTTTACCAACAATTAATCTAACCCTTATCAATCTTATTGACATAAATTTAATCCCTAACAAACCCTAAAATAATCAAGAACAACTGTTAAATAAAAATATTTCATGCATGGTCTCAACCCGTTTAAACGCTTGCATGTAATCCCAGATCTTCCTCCTATGTTATGGATCAGTCGTCGAAAACCCGAAAGAATACAGTCACTGTATTTCGGTCATAACTCTCTACTGTTTGATCCGATTCACCTATAGGAAAGGTAATTTCCTACAACTTTGTCAGAAATAGTGAACCTCCAATTCTACTCCGAAATGCATCAAAAAACGATTTTAATTTTTGACGGGAATGTACTGCGAACTTAGGGTTTCTGGAACCTTTTCATAACTTGAATTCTAAATTAAGGAGATAGGTTGAGACACATAAGTTAGGGTGGTCTATCTCATGAACCCTATCCCTATTTATAGAGAAAGACCCTCTTACCATATCTTTAGTTCCAAGTTAGGTCCATATGGTCCCCACTTACTTAAGCTTTTGAATTATTACTTTGAGGTCCCTATATCTCATATAGTTTTCAAATAATAAATCTAATTGCAGTTAAGTCCGCTAAATAACTGCAACTGAATACTCTCAAGTAAATGAATATTATTCAGAAGCCCTTCACTCGCTAATACTCGCAAATAGTCCCTCCACTTAACTGATATGCGTAATAGACACCAAGGTAATATAAACTATTAATGTCAGCACCTTTTGAGCAATTACATCTTAGTCCTTGCCTGCCATATCAGACCATTATAATTATTCTAATAATCCAATAAATATTTTATACTACCACTGTGCAGTCTAAAATAATTAATACCCTTGATTAGGCTCTCAAGGGAATATCATTTCGGTGTGGATTCCTTATCACCAAAATTTAGTTTGGGTTTGAGGTTCTAATGTTGCGCAGGGCCAATGGGATTGGACGAAATCTCGCGTAAGATTTTCTTGAGCCTATTTTTTTAGGGATTTTTAAAAGTTCTCGCGTAACATTTCCACGATTCCCATTTTTTCTCTTTTTTTTAGGATTTTGTTTTTATTTCTCGTGGAAGACTTCCACGACACGATTTTTTTAGGATTTTTTAAGGATATTTGTCGCGGATAAGTTCCGCGAGGTCTCCTTCCCGCGGATAACTTCCGCGTCATGGAAGATTTCCGTGGATACGCTTAAACTCTACAGAACACCCCAAACTAGTGGTTTAGGTGAAGGTTCTGAGGGTCTGAGGCTTGCGCTGGCCATGCTCTAAAAGGGTTGATTTTAACTTTTAAAGATTGATGTCATTGGGGTCCCACACTCAGATGGAGGGCCTTGCGCAGTTAAAAAGCTCTCCAAAGTTTTCCAAAATGGTTAGAGGGAGGGGTGATTTTACTAGGGGGATCGAGGGGGTCTCATTGTTCTCTTTTACTCCCCACTAGAAACAACTACACCCTACCACCTCAATACAACTACGACCACCGCACAACCTCCACCACCTCCACTACCTCCACCACCACGTAAACACGACTACTTCCAACACCTCCACCTCACTACCGCCACTACTACCACCTCATAGTCGCCCCATCATCACTCACTACACCAGAATGGGGGTTTTGTAACACAATGTTTTTTTGATTTGTCACGATTATATTCGTGACAAACGTTATCACGCTTATAATCGTGACAAACCCTGCAATACGTAACAATAAAGGAGAATATAAATTATAAAATGATTATCACCTTTATAAACGTGACAAACAAACGTATCGTCCAAAAAATTTAGGGACTGCTCGACTATTTTGTCATTCGCGCTTCTTTTTCACTCGATGAGTCATCTTCATAAAAAACGAACCAACAAACTCTATTTTACCCAATGTCTTATTTAAAACAAAATTTAAGGAAACCTCTTTTAATTTTCTTTGATGTTAAGGGGATTAACTACTGCATGAATTGGATAACTGATATCATGCTTTTTTTTTCGTTAGAAATAAACAACAATCATTAATTGTTGTCATTAAAATAGAATAGTGTAGACTATAAAGCACTAAATCAAGTCTTTATAAAAAAAAGCACTAAAGCAAGTCTTTATACAAAAAGCACTAAAGCAAGTACCAGCAAAGTAAACACCAAAGGAAAATACTTGCTGTTTTGTATAAAGAGCAAGTACCAAGTCACAAAAAGCACTAAGAGCAAGTACCAAGTCACACCAAAGGAAAATTTAAAAGTATTATTTTTAAGTATAAACACCACATTGGGTACTAAGTCACAAACCACTGAAAAATACTTAAAAATAATACTTTTAAATTTTCAATGTTTCCCAAAAACTCCCAAAAATATGTATCTAGGTCCAGTGGGACCCACATGCACTGAACCAAGGTAAACGGAAGAGAACCGGCTCAAAAACCTAAGAAAAGGGCCTGAACCGGTCCAGGTCAGCTCCTGGTTCGGTCCGGTTCAGACCGAATCAAGTCTGAACCAACCAATCAGACCAGCTGACTTGGTCTGACCCGAGTCAGACCGATCCACCTTGTCAGACTCGGCTGAGTCAGACCGAGTTAGACCTGGTCGGGTCCGGGTCGGGTCTGTGGGTCGGGTTATGGGTCGAGTCATGGGTCGGGTCGTGGGTTAGGGTTGGCGGNTACTATGTCACAAATCACTAAAAAGTACCTAAAAATAATATTTTTATATTTTCAGTGTCTCACAAAACCTCCCAAAAATATGTATCTAGGTCCTGGTGGGACCCACATGCACTGAACCAAGCTAAACGGAAGAGAACCGGCTCAAAAACCCAAGAAAAAGGCCTGAACCGATCCGGTTCAGCACCTGGTTCGGTCCGGTTCAGACCGAATCAAGTCTGAACCAACCAGTCAGACCAGCTGACTTGGTCTGACCCGAGTCAGACCGATCCACCTTGTCAGACTCGGCTGAGTCAGACCAGGTTAAGGTCAGCGGGTTGGTCAGTGGGTTGGGTCAACGGGCTGACCAACCCTATGCCCTAACCCTACCGTACCGGGCCTGGGTACCTTAAGTTTCAAAAGCCCTGTTCGGCTTTTAACTTAAACCCATTTTATAACTTGTTTTGATTTGTTTTAAGCTAATACTGGGCTTACCTTACTTAAGCCCATTAGTACTTAAAATAAAACCAAAACTAATTATTAACACCAAACTCATCCCTAGCCCATTCGCCCCCAAAACCCAACCGAACCTAAAACCCTAAACCTATTTCTAAAACCTTAACAGTAGGTTTTCCAACAACTTCCCAACCGTTTTTTTATTTTATTTTATTTTTTTTATTATAAAACCAAAAAAAAATATTTTAGAATATAAAAGTTTCTAAAAACCAATTTTAGAAAATAAGTTTCATTCCAAATAAAAAACCCTTTTTATTTTGGAAACTTAACCCTTTGCATTTGTGACACAAACTAGCACCAATCAAGAATTAAAAATTCAATGCAATTAAATCCTAAAACCAATTGAATTATACACAGTAATTAATCAACCACAATTTTAACAATTAAAATCATGGATCAATATGAATGAATTAATATATTCCCAATCAATTTTGTGACCAATTGGGATCATACTAATTTAGAGTCTTTTTGGGTTTTAATTATTTAATCACATTAAATAAAATAACTAGGGTTTCTAAAACCCAAAACCACCCAAAAATTAGCCGCTGGCCTCTTCTTCTTGTTCTTCAATTTTCTCCATCTTGATCTCCATAAGAAAATTAAGAAAACCGGAAGAACTAATATATATCCTTCCTATACCTTTTGTGCAAATGTGTACATCGAATCTAATTTAAAAAGAATAAAATAAATAGGCCAGGGAAATCTAGAACTTCGTTTCTTTTCCTTTACAAGCCTCCATATCCTATACGTTAAACTAGAACATCCATGCATATAGATAAAATCATAACCAATACTAAAGAATTTAATCTAGGTCAATTGTTCCATGATTTGCACAAAGGCTCTGATACCACTGTTGGGAATCGATTATTCCAGTTAAAAATGCAGCGGAAGAATTAAAGGTTTAAAAACTTTAATCGATTCCTAATAGAACGTCCAACTGTTAATAGGATCTGAATAGAAAATGATGGTAATCATACCTTTGAAGCGTGAACTGTAGCCTCAAAACTTTGCTGTTAGCTAATGAAGATCCCGCGAACAGATCTACCGGATCGGATCGTCAGCCTTGTCCTCTAGTTGATGAGAAATCTACGCACTACTTAACCGAAGAACTAGGGTTTCTTTTCTCACAACTTTGAAATAATTGGAACACACAGAATAGGGAGGGGAGAGAAAGTGGCATTTTTCTCTATGGTTGGGCTAGAGAAAAATGCCCCTATATATATATACATATATATACATATATATACATATATATACAGAGCTCCCTAATCCCTATCCTATGCTAAGTCCAATTAGGTCTAAGTGGGTCCCACACTTTTAGGCTTTTAAATATTTAAAATTCTAAACTTAGTGTCTCACACAAAATAGAATTTAAATATTTTAATTATAAATAACTCCACCAAATATTTGTAACTGAACCCTCCATAAAGTGTGGATGTTTAAAAGGAACCCTTCCACTGCTATTACCGCAATTAAGTCCCTCCACTATTTTTCAATGTTCGTAAACATCCCTGACTATATATTTATTGGGTTAATTTAGTTTACCCCCCAAAATAATTGGCTAATCGGACTTACCCCCTCAAAGATCAGATAATTAACTTATCCCCTCAACTCACAGTTTCCGTGATTTTGCCGTTAGAAAGCACATTTGCCCCTCACACGCTCTATTTTTTAACGAAAACACCCCTCACGCATTACTCACGTGTAATTTAGTTTACCCCCTTAGAATAATTGCCTAATCGGACTTACACCCTTCAAAGATCAGATAATTAACTTACCCCCTCAAACTCACGGTTTCTGTGATTCTACCGTTAGAAGGGACACGTTCGTCTCGCACGCTCCGTTTCTCTAATTTACTATTCCCAAACTACCCTTACATATGGGTCCCCAACCTTTACAAACAAAAAAGAAAAGGAATTCAATTAGTAAAATAAATTTAAAAAATTAACTTACCACCTACTGTAATTAAAAAAATTGAATTACCCCTACTGTTAAAAGAAAAGGAACTTTTAACAACCTTGGAAGAAATTTCAAGGTTGTGTTTACCTTTTGACGACTACCGGAAGCACCATTTCCACCCATTTTAGTGTTAGGGTAAACTAAATTTCCATTGGATAAAAGCAACGGTCATCTTTTTTATTTGTAAGGGTTGGAAACCCATGTGTAAGGGTAGTTTGGGAATAGTAAAGTAGACAAACTTAAAAAAGTCACGTGCGAGATGCACATGTGCCTTCTAACAGCAGAATCATGGAAACCGCAAGTTTGAGGGGGTAAGTTAATTATGTGATCTTTGAGGGGGGTAAGTTCGATTAGCCAATTATTCTGAGGGGATAAAATAAATTACACGTGAGTAAGATGTGTTTCGTCAAAAAATAGAGCGTGCGAGACGCACATGTGCTTTTTAATGGCAGAATCACGGAAACCGTGAGTTTGAGGGGGTAAGTTAATTATCTGATCTTTGAGGGGGGTAAGTCTGATTAGCCAATTATTTTAGGGGGGTAAACTAAATTAACCCATATTTATTTACCTGTCAGTGCCTAGGGTGAATTTACGTATTTTAACCCTAACCATCACCCATATGATAGTTCTTAGTGATCTAATAAGTCTTCCAAACAATTTAAGAGACTACTGGCCAATCTAAATCATCAGAACCTACAACGTGATTCAGGTGAACGTCATTTCATGTGGACTCCTTACTGAACTAACTTATTCCTACTATGGAATAAATGACCATCCATCTTACTCAGAATATTGGATCACGTTTTCATTTCTGACCTCACTGATTAGCAAAACAAAACGGTCACTATTCTCATGTAAGTTATATGTTAATTCTCAGGATTAAGGACCAATTACTATAACAGTAATTTTGATGATTATTTATTATTAACTAACACTAAATAATAATAATCATCCTTTGACATGTTCAATGTAATTTAATTATATTAACACATTGGATTAGGAGTCAACACTCCTGTGATGGAGATACACCACATAATATAACATAATCATTATTTGTGTTATAGTCTTAGAATAGACTACGAACCAATATTAATGAATTAAACCTCTCCTTGTATGAACATACTTCATACAATTAATTCATCTTATGATATTATTCTCACTATACATGCATGTTAAATAGAATTAATAAACTATTTATTAAATTCATAAATGTCATAAACATTGTTTTTAGGGCATAACCCCAACAATCTCCCACTTGCACTACAAACAATAGAAACTTTCCCTTAACCCCATTCCATAGATATGTGAATCAAAAGCCTTCTGGGGAAGTGCTTTGGTAAAGGGATCTGCTATATTTTCTGCAGATGCTATCTTAGTGACACTGATGTCACCCTCACTAGCATAATGCCTGATGACATTGTATTTCCTTTTGATATGCTTGTTGGACTTGTGGTTCCTTGGTTCTTTACAGTTTGCTACAGCACCACTATTGTCACAGTAGAGAACAATAGGTGGCATAGCCTTGAGTCCAACTATAAGCTCAACCAGAAATTTCTTTAGCCATACTGTTTGATGCTCCTCCACAATACAACACCACCTCCTAGAGTGAACACATATCCTGATGTAGATTTACTCTCATCAGCGTCTGCCTGAAAGTTTGAATTGGTGTAACCGATTGGTACTAGGTTATCTCCACCGTATACAAGCACATATCTTTTGGTTCTCCGTAAATACTTTAAAATGTGCTTAACTGCTATCCAATGTGGATTGCCTGGGTTGGACTGATACCTGCTAACCATTCCTACTGTATAACAAATATCTGGTCTGGTATATAACATTGCCAAAGCATAAGGTACATTCTTTATGGCTTTTACCTCATCATGTGTCTTGGGACACTGATCTTTTGAAAACCGAATTCCATGCCTGAAAGGTAGGAGGCATTTCTTAGAATTCTGCATATAAAAACATTCCAGTATCTTGTCTATGTAGGTTTCTTGAGATAACCCTATCAACCTTAACTTCCGATTTCTCAGAAGTTTGATGCCTAGGATGTAGTTGGCTTGTCCCAAGTCTTCCATGCTAAAATGATTAGATAACCAAATTTTGACGGAGGATAATGCTCCTACATCATTCCCAATGATTAGGATGTCATCAACATACAGTACCAAAAATATCACTTGTTCCTGTCTTATCCTTTTGTAAACACAAGCTTCATCAGGATGTTAATCAAAATCAAGGGACTTGATTGCCTGGTCAAATCTGATGTTCCAGCTTCGAGATGCTTGCTTAAGTCCATATATGGATTTTTGCAACTTGCATACCATATGTTCTTGACCTTCCGCTACAAAACCATCTGGCTAGACCATATAAATGTCCTCCTCAAGATTGCCATTCAAAAAGGCAGTCTTGACATCCATTTGCCAAATCTCATAGTCATAATGAGTAGCAATGGATAAGAGTATCCTGATGGACTTAAGCATGGCTACAGGCGGAAAGGTTTCCTCGTAGTCTATACCCTCCTTTTGAGTATACCCTTTTGCTACCAGCCTTGCTTTAAAGGTTTTCACCTTTCCATCTGGTCCTCTCTTTTTCTTGAAAATCTACTTACACCCAATGGGTTTAATATTGAGTGGTGGATTTACAAGTTCCCAGACATGATTGGAATACATAGATTCCATTTCATCTTTCATAGCTCCTTGCGAAAGTCTTGAATCTGTGATACTAATGGCCCCTTCATAGTTTGAAGGATCCATATCCTGTTCCTCAGGAACAACTTGAAAAACTTCTCCTAACACTACAAACTTTTTGTATTTGTCAGGAAATCTTCTAATCTTCCTACTACGACGAGGCTCTGGTGTAGGAACTGGTTCAACTGGAGGGTTCGGTTGAACTGGTTGTTCGGGTTGAGCTAGCTCATCTGCTTGTACTGGCGGTTCTGGATCAACCACTGATTCTTGCTGATTAGGTAGGTCCTGGTCCATCGGTTCAGGTTGAACCAGTAGATCAGGCTGAACCAGAGGTTCCTGCTCTACCTGAACTTGTGCCTAATTAGGTGCACCTTGTATTTCAGTATGTGTATTCCTGGATAACCTAGATGCTTCCATTGCGCCTCTATAAGATTGTTGAGTCACGGGCAGAGATATGATTTGATCCATAAACACGGGTAGACTATACGTACCTATACTCACGGGAAGGGAGTTAAGAGTATGTCTAACTCCCACTGTCATTGTATCTTCCATTTCTTCAAGCATGACCTTACTTTGAGGCTTATGATTGGTAATGTGATACTCTTCTAAGAAAATTGCATTTGCACTTATGAACACCTTCTGTTCTTTGGGATTATAGAACAGATATGCTCTCGTTCTTTTTGGGTAGCCTATAAACACGCATACTTCCGATTTTGGTTCCATCTTGCTCGACTTTCCTTTAAGCACGTGTGCTGAATAACCCCAAATGTGGAGATGTTGCAAACTAGGTTTGTGACCAGTCCACAACTCTTTGGGTGTCATTGGAACTGCCTTGCTAGGAACTAAGTTTAGTATGTATGCTGTCGTTTCCAAGGCATAACCCCAAAATGAAATGGGCAATGAGGTATAACTCATCATAAACCTTACCATTTCTAGCAATGTCCTATTTCTTCTTTCTACAACACCATTTTGTTGTGGTGTGCCTGGTGCTGTGAGTTGGGAAACAATTCCATGCACTACCAAGTATTCAGCAAACAGGTTTGAGAGATACTCGCCTCCTCGATCAGATCGAATAGCTTTCAATCTCTTACTCGTTTGGTTTTCGACCTCAGTCTTGAATTCTTTGAACTTTTCAAATGATTCAGACTTATGAAGCATAAGATAGATGTAGCCGTATCTAGAGTAGTCATCGGTGAAGGTGATGAAATACTCATAAACACCTTTAGCTTTAACATTCATTGGTCCACATACGTCTGTATGCACTAATTCGAATATTTCTTTGGCTCTAATTCCTTTCCCAGAAAAGGATCTTTTGGTCATTTTTCCTTCCAGATAAGATTTACAAAGTGTCCATGGTTCAATGTCCAATAAACCCAGGGGCCCATTTTGAATCAACCTCTTAATCCTGTTTAAGTTAATATGCTCAAGTCTAAGATGCCATAAATATGTAGAATTTATTGAAGGTGCCTTCCTTTTGAGAGAAAGAGACAGAGTCATAACTTCCTTGTTATAAGCAGAGGGTATGATAAGAGAAATTAAATATAGACCATCAATCAATGTGCCAGAAGCTTTAATAAAACTACCTTTATTGATAAAAACCTTAGTGGAATCAAACTTCACTGTCAAACCATCTCTAGCGAGATAAGAAACTGAAATAAGGTTCCGACGAATATCCGGCACATAAAGACAATCTTTTAAAATGAAAGTATTATTCTCTCTATCACTACTACTAGTAAGAAGACGAACATGTCCGATGGCGATCGCTGCAACTCTTGCATATGATCCCAAATTCAAGTAGATCTCTCCATCATCAAGCTGTCTTGTTATCTGGAACCCCTGCAACGAATTGCATACATGATTAGTGGCTCCAGAATCAATGCACCAGGAACCTGATGCATTATTAGCAATGTTTGCCTCGACAACAAATGATTGAAATATACCTGAAGGTTTTTTCTTAGCTAGAAACTCTCTGCAATTGTGCTTCCAATGTCCTGTCTTACCACAGTGGAAACACTTTTCCTTTGGTTTTGGCGTTCCCTTGTCCTTGTTAGCATCTTGAGTCTTAGCTGCATCTTTTGTCTTCTTCTTCTTGTTCTTCTTGAACTTCTTGCCTTTCGGCTTCAGTCCAGATGAACCCTCAGCCATATGAACATTTCCTGGCCTACATTATCTCACAAGTCCTTCTGCCACCTTCAATTGGTTCATCATCTCAGGTAGAGATGATGTCAACTTGTTCATATTGAAGTTCAACTTGAACTGAGAGAAGGAAGGCGGGAGTGATGCAAGAATAACGTCCTCCTTCAACTTGTGGTCAAGTTTGGATCCTAGGGTCTCGAGTTCGTAAAACAGACCCATCATGGTGAGCATGTGATCACGAACTTCGGTCCCTTCAACCATTCAAGTGTTCATCAGCTTCCTAGTTGCTTCCTATTTTGCAGGATAACTATAAACCGAAAACATTAGATGCAGTTCCTCAATGATGTCCTTAGCCTTAGGGGTGTTCTCAAACTGGTGTTGAAGCACATTGGACAAAGAAGCCATGATATAGCACTTGACCATATCATTAGCCTTCATCCATCTTTTATATGCTTCCCTAACCGGCTCAAGAGCATTAGGACCAGGTACTTCGGGACAATCCTCAAGTAAGACAAACTTATAGTCCCTGAGTAGTAAGCACTATATCCAGACTTCTTTTCCAATTGACAAAATTAGGTCCGGTCAATTGATTCTCTTTCAGAATAATGTGTAACGGGCTGAAACTCGACATCTATTAACATGCAATTAAAATAAAATAACCTACAGTGAGATAATAAGAATTTGGAAAAACTTTCATTTATAGTAATTCCCTCTAATTACTATAAATATCGGATAACTGATTGCGTATACAGACATCAATCCTATGGGATATCTGTATGCATACCAAAACAGTTGAAATCCCATTTCATCAAAAGAACCTATCCTGACATCTCATGTCAAGGTTGTTTTGACATCCGATTTTGTTCTGACCCCTAAATTAATGATAAATCCTCGTTCCTATGGGAAGCGTTCTTTATTCATCATTTAGTTAAGTGTGGTCCACCATCTCAGTTCAGAATGCTAGAAGATATAGAAACAGTCTCCTATGGGAGATCTCTTTCTACACTCTAGTCCGAATACCGTGCTCATTAAAGCAATCCAAGCCAATAAGCTGCTAGGTTGTACTATTCCTAAGGGCATTAGACCCCTAGCCTTATTCTTGGACCGATGGTGGAGGGTCGCGGGATTGTGTTTCCATGAACATAGTCCCTCTCCCACTTAATTAGTTCGAGTGAGGGATATTTTTGAAACAATGTATCTCACTAAACTTACATCACATGCATTTAGTTAGTAATACATATAAATAAATAATTAATTAATGTATAATTAACTTACAATTTCCAGAAACACTTTCTCAAAGGTTTCCAAGTGTAAGTAGGTACTTTAGGATCACATTGCATTGAGTACTATGTCACAAATCACTAAAAAGTACCTAAAAATAATATTTTTATATTTTCAGTGTCTCCCAAAAACTCCCAAAAATATGTATCTAGGTCCTGGTGGGACCCACATGCACTGAACCAAGCTAAACGGAAGAGAACCGGCTCAAAAACCCAAGAAAAAGGCCTGAACCGATCCGGTTCAGCACCTGGTTCGGTCCGGTTCAGACCGAATCAAGTCTGAACCAACCAGTCAGACCAGCTGACTTGGTCTGACCCGAGTCAGACCGATCCACCTTGTCAGACTCGGCTGAGTCAGACCAGGTTAAGGTCAGCGGGTTGGTCAGTGGGTTGGGTCAACGGGCTGACCAACCCTATGCCCTAACCCTACCGTACCGGGCCTGGGTACCTTAAGTTTCAAAAGCCCTGTTCGGCTTTTAACTTAAACCCATTTTATAACTTGTTTTGATTTGTTTTAAACTAATACTGGGCCTACCTTACTTAAGCCCATTAGTACTTAAAATAAAACCAAAACTAATTATTAACACCAAACTCATCCCTAGCCCATTCGCCCCCAAAACCCAACCGAACCTAAAACCTTAAACCTATTTCTAAAACCTTAACAAGAGGTTTTCCAAAAACTTTCCAACCATTTTTTTATTATTATAAAACCAAATAAAATATATTAGAAATAAAAGTTTCTAAAAACCAACTTTAGAAAATAAGTTTTATTCTAAATAAAAACCCTTTTTAGTTTGGAAACTTAACCCTTTTGCATTTGTGACACAAACTAGTACCCATCAAGAACCAAAAATTCAATGCAATTAAATCCTAAAATCAATTGAATTATATACAATAATTAATCAACCACAATTTTAACAATTAAAATAATGGATTAATATGAATGAATTAATATGTTCACAATCAATTTTGTGACTAATTGGGATCATACTAATTTAGAGCCTTTTTGGGATTTAATTATTTAATCACATTAAATAAAATAACTAGGGATATTTAAACCCAAAACCACCAAAAAATTAGCCGCCAGCCTCCTCTTCTTGTTCTTCAATTTTCTCCATCTTGATCTCCATCAAAAAAATTAAGAAAACCTAAAGAACTAATATACATCCATCCTATACCTTTTATGCAATGGTGTACATCAAATCTAATTTAAAAGAAATAAAATAAATAGGCCAGGGAAACCAAGAACTTCGTTTCTTGCCCTTTACAAGCCTCCATATCCTATACATTAAACTAGAACATCCATGCACATACATAAAATCCACTACAGCATAACAGTTTTTTTGCGACGCTACCAAGCGTCACAACTAATTAAGAAAGCGTCGCAAATACTTATTTGCGACGTTTATAATTCCGTCGCTTAACTATCGCAAATGATGGGATCGCTGATAAAACTTTGCGACGGTCCGAACCGTTGCAAGTAATGCTATTATTTGCGACGCTTTATGCATCGCCAATAATTTTCATTCGTCGTAAGAACAATTTCGTCGCTAAAAAAATGATTTTTTTCCTTTTTTATTAGCGACGTCAACTTCCGTCACTAATAGTTATCACTTGCAACGTTTGTAAACGTCGGTAATGAGTGCATCATTAATGACGTTTGGAAGCGTCGCTAATGAGTGCATCATTAGCCACTGTTTGTAAACGTCCCTAATGAGTACTTCATTAGCCACCGTTTTGAACGTCACTAATGCGTGCATCATTAGCCACTATTTGTAAACTTCGCTAATGAGTGCTTCATTAGCCACAGTCTTGAACGTCGCTAATGAGTACGCTATTTGCTACGGTAGAAAGCGTCGCTAAAGAGTACATTATTTGCTACGGTAGTAAGCGTCGCTAAAGAGTATATTTTTTTTAAAAATATTTTTCCACACTGCATCTTTTTGGTTTGTTTTCCAGGCTTATAGCCTTTTTCATTAACCTGTCTACTGTCTGCATATAAACCATTCACAAACGTCCATATTCATTTAAATTTACCAAACCATTCGCATACACATCCACATTCATTCATTCGAATTTCAACCTATTCACAAAAAGACTTCACAATCACAACTACATATAAAGTGTCAACATTAAACTCTAAAGTTTTTTTTTTAAAAAATAGCACTCCTTACTAAAAAAAACTGAACTATCTATCAACATATATCTAAAGGACTTTAAAGTTTTGATTGAACAAACTATATATGAGTCATCCCCTCAAAAATACTTTGAAGTTGTCTTACTTTCAAGTTCATCCAGACAAAATTCTAAGACCACAAAGCTAGGTTCTTCTTCACAACTTCAAGTTCCCATCCAAAATGAGCTTCACATGCAAAGAAAGAAGAAAAAAAAGAAAACATATTAGAACCATGTTTGTGTTACTTAAAACAGAAGAATATATGTAATTAATAACAATTTGTCTTGTAACTGGTCTATAATTGCAGCATCAACAAGATGTTTTACATGTGAGAA
Source organism: Macleaya cordata (assembly GCA_002174775.1). Taxonomy (NCBI): domain Eukaryota; kingdom Viridiplantae; phylum Streptophyta; class Magnoliopsida; order Ranunculales; family Papaveraceae; genus Macleaya; species Macleaya cordata. Next base: position 35,640 of record MVGT01002747.1, read on the forward strand.
CTACAATACCCTTGCCGAAATATAGCATGTTAATAGATGATGATGATGAAATATTTATAAGATCACATATTTTAATTTCTTCACAAATATGGCCTGTTAATAACAAAAACTTATCAATAAATTTAATGGCAATTCAGCTAATAAGCAACACAATTCCTTGTGTTTCATCTATTATCTTATGTTATAATGAGACCTTTAAACAACTCCTAGCTCCCGAACTTCCATTACAAATAAACAAATGATCGATAACGCATCAATTTTTAACCAATCAACATCAGAACCTATTAAAACATACCAATGATATATAACTATCAAGACGGAGAAGATTCAAGTACTAACTAAACAGAACAAAACACAAAATGGGAAAAGTAAAAAGCACATATATGAAATCACGACGGTGACCTGTGATTCTTCCTCAACAACTTTCAGCTCTCTACATGGAATTCAGCCATGAAAGATCTTACTAATTAAGTGCTGTGAGATGGGACCTTCAAGAAAATATCTATATATATATATATACAACTAATCTTTCCTCCTTAAATTATCATTACTTTGTAACCATGAGCTCCGAACAAACACATCATATCTATATATTTCTATATTCTACTCGTACTAAATTACAACTTTGAGAGAAAAAAACACACAGTTAGTTATGGAAGAAGATCAGCTTCAAAAATGATATTACTAGGTAATTATTTTATAACACCAAGACATTTTAACTAAACTTTTAACATTTCTGAACTGGTCTGTAGTTGCAGCTTCTTCCTACTCTGTGCGTTCCTTATGCTTAAGGTACAGAAATGGATGAACCCCTTTAATATTCTATAAATGAGTGAGTACTCTCCAATGCATGTAAGTTGTGGGTGATCACACCTATAATCTCATGTATAAATTATCCAACCAACTACTCCAAATAGAGTACAACCCATGCAATGAGAATTTGAGAAGCATATAATACTAATTTCAAGCAAATAAGTTCCAATCATAAGACACTCATTTTTTGCTTTGCTAATAGGAGACCAATCCTCTCTACAATGGACACCTTATCTAACTTAAAGATATAATCAATATCATATGAATATAGTTCCGAAAGGTTATTATCATGTTATGTAAATAACAAGATTTCAAAATCAAATAAAGGACTTGAATAATAGGGAATATTCCTACCAAAAAAAGAATCAATAGGGAATATACTTCCTAAAAAAATAAAATAGGGAACATACCATTAATTCACTACCATCTGGCCCAAGATAAAGCAAAAATGCCAACTGCCTCCTAGCAGTCTCGACTAATCTACAACATAGCCAAAAAAAATTTACATTGGTGGGGAATTAGAAGCACATGAATGCTGATTTGAACAACAACAAAATAGGTATACCAACAGGTCTAAAACAAGCAACATATCATAAATTTGAAGCCATTGAACTATATCATTCAATAAGTTTAGATGGATATATCACTATTAAAGGTAAACAAGCAACATACCATCCAATATGTAAATCAATTATAAGCATAACCTCAGATACCAAAATCAAATGTCATACGTAATATAATACTATGGTTCCCTAACACCTACACATATGTTTACCTAGGGCTTTATTTAGATAAACTCAATTTCAAAATGATCGTAAAAATGAAAAAGGAAAAGTAAAAAATTCATACCATAAAGAAGATCCACGGTTAAATTGCGCCATGAAAGTATCCCATTTGACTGACATATTAGCTTGCCAATTTTACAGCTCTTCAATCTTTTTGCTTTGATCTTGTACTTATGTAATAAGCTCTTTGTTACATTTCTCGGCTTCCTCTGCCCTCCTAATAGCCTCTGTTACAACTGAGTGGTTGTAACTAGAAGATGAAAACGGCAACACGCCATGCCCAAGTCCTTTTACATATCCAGGTCTTGTACCTAGTACTCGATTACATATTTCATCCTCAGTCATTGGTGTAGAATCTTCAGGTACAGGTTGAGATTGGAGCTCTATCATCTCTTTCTGTAGTTTAGATTACACATGAATATCAACATACCATAAAACAATATTTAAGAAAAGTTTACCGAGTGAGGGAAATAAGTTATGTTTATTACATATTTTTGCTCAGCGGTAGGACTTGTCCATTTGCCTTCCTTCGAGTGGGTCAGGTGATATAACTCGACTCTACCAAGCTCTTGTTGAGTCTCTGAATCACGCTAACATGTTCAACACAAAAAAAATAAGTATGACCAAACTCACTAAGTTTTACTACGTAAATTATAATAAATATTTTATATATACTACCATTTCTTCTCTGTAGCATACAAATGGTTTGGAACCAGCACAGTGGTTCACGTCAAGATGTTGTCGATTAGCTGTATTTTGCACACTAAGTTTCTGTATATAAATGTTTGAAAATCTTGTTAGAAGCATATACAAACCAAGATAATTATAAAAAATGTAAAGTACAATTATTACTTTGAAATCATCTGTTTCAAACCATTCGCAAACTTTTTCCCAATCCTCTTGTGCCACATTTTTATAAGGGTGTTGGCGGCTTTCTTCACCATTTTCATATTTCTGATAATGCTTGTGAAGCTTACACCTAAAATCCTTAAACCGCTGCCCTAAATAACTATTCACTGCCTTTTCCACGTGTGGAAGATGAAGATCTATGTCAAATTTTTCCTACAAAAAAATCGAATTACTGGGTTAAAAATAATTAATTCATAGTGAAAAAAGTACATCTATTATATGTAGAAATGAATACTTTACCAAAATACGATAGTGCAATCTTTGCCTCGGTCCTTTCTTAACAAGCCTCCAGTCGTGGCATGTTAAAGGCGCGTATGTGCGGCAAATAATTCCAACTTCGGTTGAAAACTCTTTACTCCACTCACCAACTGGTCTTCCCATGCCTTCACTGATCTCTATTCTAGGTTTGTGACCAGCTGCCTTTAGATACTTTGTGAGATAGTTATTTTTTGCTAAGCCTCTCGGTCTTCTTGATGATGTAGAAGCTATTCGAAATGAAAAAGAAAATATTTATAAGAAGCAAAATGATCTTTAGTCATTTCTAAATTTAATGATCTTACCAACACTACTTGATGGGGTGCATTGTTGTGTTCCTTGTGAATGAGGCATTGATACCGATTGTCCACTAGATCGTGTTGAAGATCGTCGATTGCCTGGCGCCATATCTGTTAAATACAATAGATAAATCAATTAAGCATCATATCTAAAATTGAAATTATAAATTAAAAGATAACAAAAATGATTAAGCATCGTATCCAAAATTGAAATTATGAATTAAAAAGATAACAATTATAAAGTTAATACGCAATTATAAGGAAATGAACAGTACTAAATATAAAAATAATATAATTTATAAAACTTTTACTCATAGATGTTGGATAACAAACATTTAAGTGTACATTCATTCTGTGTCACTATCATCATCACTCAATATGGGACTCTCTTGTTCACTATAATAAGGAGTTAATGTATCATCTTCTTCATCAAGTTCATCGTCGTTAATGAAAGTATCATCCAACTGATTTCTTTCCACATTGATTACGACCACATTTGCATCAATTTCGTCTGGGTTCACATCATCCCTATTAAGCTGGATGGGTGTAAGTTCTTCTCTTTCTCTTGATTCAACTATTTGATCAAGTTGGACAATGCCATTCAATGCGAGCTGTTCATCTTGTTGGAAAGCATCATCACTATGCTCTGCTTCATTCTCTTCTTCTTTCTCTAAAACATCATCAATGTTCCGAGGCTTTATCTTTAGCACAACCTGCCAATCACCACGCATTTTGGTGTCTCTCACATAGAAGACTTGATCTGGTTGAATGGCTAGCACAAATGGATCATCTTTATACCATGTCCGAGAGACATTAACACAAGTGAAATGACTTTCTATTTGAATTCCCATCTTTTTGTTTCCAAGATCCCACCAATCACACTTGAAAAGGAAAACTCGATTTCCAAATAGGTAATCTAGTTCTATGATGCCTATTAAGACCCCGTAGAAATCAATCTCTTTAGATTTGTGTTCCCCTTTTACAACCACACCACTATTCTGAGTTCGTAAGTGTGTCTCATGATCCTTGGTGTGAAACCGAACACCATTAACAATGCAACCGCTATATCGTTTCACACGTGGATCAGGCCCGCATGGCAATGAATATAATTCATCAGTAGCTTCAGGAGACTTTTCATCGCGCAAATTTTGCATCTATCAACAAAATGTAGAAAAAAATAAGTGAACCAGATATATCATACTATTATAGCCATAATTAATATGTTTAAATCAAACTCTCCATATAAACACTTACATGTTGTTCAAACCATTTAGCGAAATATTTTTCCTGTCTCTCGTGTAAATTATGTGGATTTTGTCTTTTGAGCTCGGTCATGTGTTGTCTGCATATAAACCATTTATGTAAATTTAATAAACTCATTTTAGTTTAATATTATGTATAAGTTTTTTTACTAGAACACATACTCAAGATATGAGGATATTTCATCTGAATTATTCAACACATAATATCGAGCCTTATCGTACTCCTTCAGTTGAAGGTTGATAATTTCACAAGCTCCAAACGGTCGAACGTTTTGTGTGAAAACATTCAACCTTGAGTCTTGTTCCTTTGAACCACCATCATAATTTCGTTCTTCACGATTGAACCGTGTTTCGATTCCTTGAAGATACATAGAGCAAAACGTAAGACATTCGGTGTCAAGGTACGCTTCTGCTATTGATCCTTCTGGTCGTGCTCTATTACGAACATATCTTTTTAGAGTGTGCAGAAACCTGTCCACAGTTTCAAAATTACTGAATTCTGAGTGAAACAATATAAAATCTCTTCTGATTAAGTACATAATAAATAAATTAAAACTTCACCTTTCAATTGGATACATCCATCGATATTGTACAGGTCCAGCAAGTATAGCCTCATGTGGTAAGTGAACTGCCAAGTGGACCATTACATCGAAGAATGCTGGTGGGAATATTTGTTCGAGCTTGCAGAGTAATACAACAATGTCCTTTTCCATCCTTTCTAGGACTTCCAACTTTAGTGTCTTGCAACACAACTCCTTAAAGAAAATACCCAGTTCAATCAATGATTTTGATACATTATTAGGCAAGAAACCACGCATTATAATAGGAAGGAGGCATTGTAAAAATACATGACAATCATGACTCTTCATTCCTGATATCTTAGAATCATTAGCATTTACACATCGAGCAATATTTGATGCATAACCATCTGGAAACTTCACTGACTTTAACCAGTCACATAAAGTTTTTCTCTCTGCAGGTGACAACGTATAACATGCAGGTGGTATAATAAGCTTATCACCTCTCTTAATTGTATGCAACTCTTTTCTAATGCCCATCGCTTCTAAATCTAGTCGAGCCTTTACTGTATCTTTTGTTTTACCATCTAGATTCCACAATGTTCCCACAACACTTTCACAAATATTTTTTTCAACGTGCATAACATCAAGGTTGTGTCGAAGTTTATTAGATTTCCAGTAAGGTAGTTCAAAAAATATGCTCCTTTTTGTCCAATTCAACTCAATCTCCGTACGCTTCCTTTTCTTGTTATTCGGTGCCTTCCCAAATTTCTGTTGTTCGACATGTTCTAGTTGCGATAACAGATCATCCCCGGACAAGTTCTTAGGCTGCATCCTGCTCTCATTGTTTCCATCAAATAATTCTTTGCCACGGGTTCGCCAAATATGCCTTGGCGGTAAAAAACGACGATGAGCCATATAACATAACTTTCGACCATTCTTCAAATACATAGAACATGTATCCCTATTACAAACTGGACATGCCATGTTGCCTTTAGTACTCCATCCAGACAGGTTTCCGCATGCAGGAAAGTCATTAATAGTCCACAATAATGCAGCATGCAATTGAAATATTTGGTTTGATACTGCATCATAAGTATCTACTCCATTTTCCCACAATTCTTTTAATTCATCTATCAATAGTCATAAATACACATCAATGTCGTTTCCAGGTGCTTTAGGTCCAGGTATAAGTAGGGACATGAAAATAAAAGGCTCTTTGATACATTTCCAAGGTGGCAAATTATAAGGTATAACCATTACTGGCCACATGCTATAGGAGTTGCTCATGTCACCAAAAGGGTTGAACCCATCACTTGCAAGGCCAAGGCGGACATTGCGAGGATCATTGGAGAACCACTCATGCTCCTTGTTAAATTCTTCCCAAGCTTTAGAATCTGCTGAGTGCCTAAATACATTCTCCTCTGGAATGCGCTTTTCTTTGTGCCATCTCATATCTGCAGCAGTCATCCTTGACATAAACAATCCTTGAAGCCTTGGTTTTATTGGAAAATATCGTAAGACTTTTTGCGGTATTTTCTTACCCTTACCTTCAACAACTTTATACCTCGGCTCACTACATACAGGACAATTCACAAGATTTTCATGTTCCTTCCAAAATAGCGCACAATTATATTTGCATGCATGTATTGGGATATAACCAAACCCTAGTTTCCACAGTAACATCTTCGCCTCGTAATATGACTTTGGGAGTGTCTCACCTACAGGCAATGCTGCTTTAAATCATACATCATAGCTAAACTATTAATTAACAGCATAACAGGCTAATATCTTAACTCAAGTACTGGGAAGCAATTACAGATCTGTTAATAAGCTCAAGAATATGCAATGTATCATTCCAAAGAGCATTACTCATTTTTTTATAATTTCATCAAATCAACAGACACACAATAAATCAACTAATTGTTCTTTATCACCCCATGTTATTGGTTGCAGATGTAATACCATGTGAGGTAGTATAAGATAATAAGCATGATGGATGTTGAGAGCTTTGAATCTCCAAGAACATAGCTTGTAAAGTGAGAGAGACCGAGAGAAAGTTAGGGTTTTACCTGCGGCAGTGGTGGTGAACACGACAATGGTAATGTGCACGGCGATGGTGGTGGCACGATTTCTCTCCCGACGGTTTTTGATTCTCCTCAAAACCAAACTTTCTACTGCAAGAAACAAAAAGAATGAAAAAAAAACAAAAAACAGTTGATCTGAGATTGAGAGAGAACCAGAGAAGGAGAGAGGCATAGAAGTTCGACAGTTGATCTGAGATTGACAAAGAACCAGAGAAAGAGAGAGATTTGAGAGAGAAGAGAAAGAATATCAGAGGGATCTCGAGAGAATGAGAGTAGGGAGAAGAGTAGAGAGACCTCGAGAGAAAAAGAGCAGAGAGAGATAGGGTTACCTGCGGCAGTGGTGGTGCACGATGGTGGTGGTGGGATCGATGATTTCTCCTGGAAATGACGGTGTGTGCAAGTGTACGTGGGGCAGAGTTTTGAGAGGAAGAAGTTTTGAGAGAGTGGGAGAGAGAATAACTCATTAGGGATTTAGTGATTTGGGGAAAAATAAAATTTCTCCCCATGCCAAATACGTCCCAAATTGTAAAATGTTTCCCTTTAAAATTTTTTGTGAAAAAAAAGGTGTGGGAACATTTTTGCACAAAATATTTTGTTTTCGCGCAAAATATTTTTCACAATGGGGACGGAAATAAGATGGCTAAACCATCCCAAAAAGCTTCATTGGAGATAATGTTTTAGGCAATTCCTACAAGATCATCTCCACGGATTTTAAAGCTTATACCCAATGACCACCCGCGACTACCACAACCATCCCAAATATTTAACACAATAGGGACTAAAAATATTTGGAAGTCCCCAATAATTCTGCTCAACAATTTAACCTTTTCGCTCACCCCTTGTACAAATGGACCCAAAATACCCAATACCCGCAAAATTTTGATTCACAAAAATTTTAATATTAAAAAATATTATTATTCTTTTTTATATTTAAAAATTTTAATATTAAAAAAATAAGAACCGAAATACTCGATAAACGTGCACAACACCGTGCCAACAATTTAACCGTTTCACTCACCCCTCTTCAACAGATACGCTGAAACTGTTTACCATTCGGCGACGTTGCCCCCGAATCCCGCGAAGGGGCTCTGCCCCCTCAATCCCCGTTCGTACAATAACAAATATATAACGCTACAAATTATGAAAATATCTAACATACCCGAGCCAATGTGCCCTTGTACACTGCCAACAACGTGCTATCACAGTGCCAAGTAACGTGTTAAAGTGCCTAACACCGTGCCATGACATGTGCTAAAGTAACCTTGCACACTGCCACATAACACATGCCAATGTGACATATCATAGTGCCAATCAACGTGTTAAAGTGCCCAACACCGTGCCATGGCATGTGCCATTGCACACTGCCAACAATGTGCCAATTATGTGCCCATCACAATGCCAAAGTGCACAGTACCGTGCCATGGCCTGTGCCAAAGTACCCTTGCATATTGTCATCAATGTGCCAAGCAACGTGCCAAAGTGCCCAACAATGTGACATGACATGTGCTAAAACCTTGTACATTGCCACATATACATGCCAATGTGCCATCACAGTGCCAATCAATGTGTCAAAGTGCCCAGCACCGTGCTATGGCATGTGCCAAAGTGCTCTTGCACACTGCAAGGTGACGGGATCACCCGCCCACCGTCGAAATTTTTTTCCCATAAAATGTATATTTAATTAAATATGATGTCGAACGCCTGATAGTAGTGCATGACTCTAGTATATATTGATCACAACTAATAGCATATAAGTAAATTTTTTTCTGTAACCAAATAAGTAAAATAATGGTTTCATTTTTCAACAAAAAAAAATTTCGTTGGAAACACCAGTTTTAAGACAGATGGTCATTATTTGAGACAGATACCAGAGTTGCAAATGATATTTGATTATTTGCAACGTAAATAAACGTCGCTAATACTGTAAGAGATTATTTGCGACAGTACTTAGCATCGCAAATAAGAGATTACTTGCAGCGTATATAACCGTCGCCAATATTAGGTTATCTACGACGGAAACGTGCGTCGCAAATGATATTTGATTATTTACGATGCAAATAAACGTCGTTAATACTTAAAATATTATTTGTGACAGTACTTAGCGTCGTAAATAATAATTACGATATTTATTTTTATTTAAAATTTAAAGTTGTACTATTTGCGATGCTAAGGAACGTCGCAAATGATAAACGCATTCTCTGCTACCTTTGGTCTCTTGCGACGCCAGTATTCGTCGCTAATATTAATCATCTGCGAATGAGTTCGTCGCTAATATTAATCATCTGTTGTATTAATCATAACCAATATTAAAGAATTTAATCTAGGTCAATTGGTCCATGATTTGCACAAAATATAACAGACCCATTAACTGGATTGGACGTGGCATTGATACCACTATTGGGAATTGATTATTCCAGTTAAAAAACGTAGCGAAAGAATTAAAGGTTTAAAAACTTTAATCGAATCCTAATAGAACGTCCAACTGTTAATGGGATCTAAATAGAAAAGGATAGTAATTATACCTTTGAAACGTGAACTATAGCCTCAAAACTTTGTTGTTAGCTAATGATGATCCTGCGAACAGATCTACCGGATCGGATCGTTAGCCTTGTGCTCCAGTTGATGAGAAATCTATGCACTACTTAACCGAGGAACTAAGGTTTCTTTTCTCACAACTTTGAAATAATTGGAACACACACAAAATAGGGAGGGGAGAGAAAGTGGCGTTTTTCTCTATAGTTGGGCTAGAGAAAAACGCCCCTCTCTATATATATAGAGAGAGGTCCCTAATCCCTATCCTATGCTATGTCTAATTAGGTCTAAGTGGGTCCCACACTTTTAGGCTTTTAAATATTGAAAATTCTAAACTTAGTGTCTCACACAAAATAGAATTTAAATATTATAATTACAAATAACTCCTCCAAATATTTATAACTGAACCCTCTATAAAGTGTGGATATTTAAAAGGAACCCTTCCACTGTTATTACTACAATTATGTCCCTCCACTATTTTCCAACGTTCGTAAACGTCCCTGGCTTTATATTTATTTACTTTTCAGTGCCTAGGGTGAATTTACATATTTTAACCCTGACCATCACCCATGCAATAGTTCCTAATGATCTAGTAAATCTCCGAAATAATTTAGGAGACTACTGGCCAGTCTAGATCATCAGAACCTTCAAGGTGATTCAGGTGAACGTCATTTCATGTGGACTCCTTATTGAACTAACTTATTCCTACTATAGAATAAATGACCATCCATCTTACTCAGAATATTGGATCACGTTTTCATTTCTGACCTCATTGATTAGCAAAACAAAATGGTCACTATTCTCATGTAAGTTATATGTTAATTCTCAGGATTAAGGACCAATTACTATAACAGTAATTTTGATGATTATTTATTATTAACTGACACTAAATAATAATAATCATCCTTTGACCTGTTCAATGTAATTTAATTACGTTAACACATTGGATTAGGAGTCAACACTCCTGTGATGGAGATACATCACATTATATAACATAATCATCCTCTGTGTTATGGTCTTAGAATAGACTACGAACCAATATTAATGAATTAAACCTCTCCTTGTATGAACGTACTTCATACAATTAATTCATCTTAGTATATTATTCTCACTATACATGCATGTTAAATAGAATTAATAAACTATTTATTAAACTCATAAATGTCGTAAACATTGTTTTTAGGGCATAACCCCAACAAAAAAGTGGGGTTGTTCGTCTATTCAGAAAAATGAGTCTCTTGAACCCACAGAACAGAGATGAGCGTCTGTAGCCTGCGCTTCCAAGGAGGTTCCACCACCTTCCTCACCATACCGGCCTCTGGTCTATCTCTTTTTCTAATCCAATGTGCCCTAGGCCCTAGCTAACCCCCACTTTTATTGGTCGCTTGGCAATGTCCCAAATCCTCTCTCAATCTCTCTCGTTATTCCGTTAGTATAATATTACCATAATATTCCTTACTTCTTCCGTACCCTATGAAAACAAGAAAACATTTGTTTTGAAGTCTAATTAACTTATAATGCCCTAACCGGTAATGTTCAAAATTTAAACCCACATGAAAAGCTATTCTTAACCATCGGATCAAATGCTTAATTGTCTCTAATCAAATGCTCCCCCCTATATAAAATCTTCTTTTTAGTGATAAAAAAAATTGCTTATCTCCAATGGGGTCCTTCCAATTAATTGAAATAACTATGATGATGATGACTATTAAGTGAATTAATGATAAGAAGAGTTGCAGAGATATCATTAACACTAATAGCAGTGTAAGACTACATTCTGTAATGACAAGAAGCTTTGAGTAATTTCTCCACACTAAGAGGAGAGGACAATCCATTTATTTATAATGTTTGATTGGAGTGATTACAACAATTTACAGTTAATGTAGATTCCTCAATTGATGAGGATATCCAAACTAAACAAGGAATAGTTTTACAAGACAATATATACAAAGAATATTTTTGAATTTTGAATTGCCCAAGTTTCCAATCTTGTAATATATACCAAAGATGTTTGGTCAACTGAGATCATGGTCGTTATTTACCTCTGATTGATACGGTCTCCTTAATACGCCCCCTCAAGTTAGGCAGGTATGAAATGACGGTTAACTTGGTTCTCAATTGATCATGACGAGCTGAACTTAGGCCCTTGGTGAAGATATCAGCTATTTGATCTTTGGTGGACAAAACCTTACATCAAGTTGCTTCCGAGCTACACGTTTTCGCACGAAATGGTAATCGATTTCAATATGTTTCGTGCGGGCGTGAAAAACCAGATTGACAGTTAAATATGTTGCACCCAAATTATCGCACCACAGAGTTGGAGATGGAACCATGATGCCTAGTTCTTTGAGAAGGGATTGGATCCACATTAATTCGGCAGTTGCTATAGCAAGACCCCTGTACTCTGCTTCAGTACTTGATTTGGAGACGGTCTTTTGCTTTCTTGCACTCCATGAAATTAGATTTCCCCCAAAATAAATTACAAAGCCACTTGTTGACCTTCGACCATGTAAACTGCCAGCCCAATCGACATTTGAAAAAGCACTAAGGTGTAATGGAATGTTGGAGCGAAGGTAAAGTCCATAAGTGAATGTCTGTTTTAAGTACCTCAAGATTCTTTTGACAGCTTCCCAGTGAGCATCTAGTGGTGCATTCATGAATTGACACACTTTATTTATAGCAAAGGAGACGTCAGGCCGTGTCAAAGTGATGTATTGGAGAGCACCAACGACACTTCTATAAAGTGTGGGATCACTAAATTTTGGACCACCTGCATTTGTAAGATTATTTTTAGTATCCATTGGTGTCGATATTGGTTTGGCACCATCCATCTTTGTACGAAGTAGTAAATCAGTTATATACTTCTTTTGAGAGAGGAACAATGTGGATCCAGTGCGATGAGCTTCAATCCCCAAAAAGTAACTAAGATTTCTGAGATCTTTAATTGCAAAGGATGTGTTCAGTTGCTGCAATAATGCTTCAATATGAGTATCTGATGATTCTGTAACTATAATATCATCTACATAGACAAATACATAGAGAGTATGATTTGCACTTGTCCGAATAAATAAAGATGAATCTGATATAGAGCTCCAAAATCCAATGGAATTGAAAAATTTACTCAGTTGATGATACCAGGCACGTGGTGCTTGCTTAAGGCCATATAGCGATTTGTGGAGACGGCAAACATCATTTGGAAACTTTGGGTCTGTATAGCCTGGAGGTTGTTGCATATAGACCTCCTCATCAAGGGTTCCATGAAGGAACGCATTTTGGACGTCAAGTTGACGTAAAGACCAGTTCCTTGAGAGAGCAATAGTGAGAATAATACGAATTGTACATGGCTTTATGACTGGACTAAAGGTTTCCTTGTAGTCTATTCCAGCTTGTTGGTTGAAGCCTTTCGCAACCAACCGAGCCTTGTATCGTTCAAGCGATCCATCGGCATGTCTTTTGATTCTGAATACCCACTTACATCCTATGAGATTTTGCTGAGAATTCGAAGGAACTAAAGTCCAAGTTCCATTCTTTAGAAGTGCAGTAATTTCGGCATCCATGGCTGCACGCCATTGAGCATTTTGGGCAGCTTGGGTATAACATGTTGGTTCATCAGTTGGTTCAAGAAGCAGTGGGTGCTTTGTAGCAAGATAAACTTTAGGCTTATAAATTCCATCTTTAGCCCTGGTTCTCATAGGGTGTGTATTTTGTAGTGCAGGTGGAACTTGCTCAATAATGTGAGGTTGTGGTTGTTGCACCACATTTTCTGCAATATGATGATCTGGACCAGCATTAGTAGATAATGATAAAGATGGAGAGGATAGAAGATTTACCTCAGGAGGGTGGTCTAAAGGAGAGGGTGATGACATTGAGGTTTCTAGTGGAAGTGGAGAGGAAGGAACTGTTATGGCAGACCGTGATATGGTTAAGACTGGTCGTGGCGACTGCAAGGATGAGCGTATTGGATCAGCAACAGAGAGAGGGGGTGCATTTCTTGAGTCTGCAAAAGGGAAATTATTTTCTACAAAAAGAACATGTCGTGAGATAAAAAACTTGTTAGTTGCAATGTGATAACAGACATATCCTTTGTATGCAGCATTATAACCTATGAAAACACAAGCCATTAAACGTAGTGATAATTTATTTGAAGCTAAATGATGCAAGTGAGGATAGCATAGGCATCTGAATACTTTAAGAAAAGTATAATCAGGAACTTGGTTGAATAACAACTCAAATGGACTTTTATTGTTTGTAACAGGTGAGGGTAATCGATTTAAAAGATAACACGAGGTCTGAAATGCTTCGACCCAGAATTCTTGTGGAATTGAGGCAGCATCTAATAAAGCGCGCCCCGTTTCAGAAATGTGACGATGACGTCTCTCGGCTAGCCCATTTTGTGCTGCAGTATGAGGGCAGGAAAATCGGTGAAAAATTCCCTCACTATCAAGATACGAAGTGAATTTGCGGTATTCACCGCCATTATTGGATTGAAAATTTTTTATCTTTTTGTTCAATAGGTTTTCAATTTTATTTTTGAATGAAGTGAAAGTGGGTAGAGCATCAGATTTGTTTGCCAATGGAAATACCCAAATGAACCTACTGTAAACATTCATTACCAATAAGTAATAACGAAAACCATCTCTTGATATTATTGGATTCGGTCCCCATAAGTCGGAGACAACTAAGTGCAAAGGTTCATTATAAGAACTCAAACTAGAAGAAAAGGATAATTTCCTACTCTTACTGACATAACATGAGTGGCAGTAAGTTATTTTATTATCTAAAATAGGAAGGGAAAATTTATTAACTACTTCAAGAACAGTCCGTAGCATTGGATGTCCGAGGCGACAATGCCATAGATCAAGAGATGATTCAGTGGTAATAAGCATGGCTGATGGAGCAGATTCAGCAACAGTAGAAAGGTAATACAACCCTCCTTTATTCAGGCCTTGAAGAAGCTCCCTCCCCGTGTTGCGATCCTTCACATAAAAATGAGCGGGGTGGAATTCAAAGTAAGCACAATTATCTTTTGAAAATTGAGATACTGAAAGTAAATTTGCTTTTAAGTTTGGGACATGATATATGTTGTTAAGATGAAACTGACGATTAGAAATGGTAAAGGTGGACTTACTAACATTGGTGATAGGGAGAGTGTTACCGTTACCTACACGGAGCTGGTCCGGTCCATCATATTCATGGCGAAGTTGGAGATTCTGAATATTCGGAGTGACATGAGTTGTCGCACCACTATCAGTTAACCAATGAGTGTCAGGACTAGGGCTTGGAGCAACTACATAAGCAACCTGTTGTTGCTGAGGCTGAGTGTTACGATCAAAATGACGATAGCAAGTGGCAGCTGTGTGATTTCTGCGACCATAAATCTGACATGAACCATCCAAGGTCTGATTCGGTGGTGATCGTTGAGTAAATCGAGAATTATTGTTACCCCTTTGGGGCTGCTGATATGAGGAAGAAGACCGATTATTATTGGAACCAGTAGGATACGAACGTCTCTGAGTACTTGAACGATTGGTTGATTGGGCGACATTGGCCATTGGAGGAGGGACTTGAAGAGCATGTTGTTGAGCTTCAAGTCTTATTTCAAAGGCATTTAGTTGTGCCTGGAAGTCATCCATGTTCAGATGCTCTAAGGAGGCAGTGAGAGCAGTCACTACTGCATCATAAGCACTATCAAGGCCACTGAGTATGCTTAGTTGCAACTCTGAATCAGAAATACTCTTACCTGAAGCAGAGAGCNATTAAGGACCAATTACTATAACAGTAATTTTGATGATTATTTATTATTAACTGACACTAAATAATAATAATCATCCTTTGACCTGTTCAATGTAATTTAATTACGTTAACACATTGGATTAGGAGTCAACACTCCTGTGATGGAGATACATCACATTATATAACATAATCATCCTCTGTGTTATGGTCTTAGAATAGACTACGAACCAATATTAATGAATTAAACCTCTCCTTGTATGAACGTACTTCATACAATTAATTCATCTTAGTATATTATTCTCACTATACATGCATGTTAAATAGAATTAATAAACTATTTATTAAACTCATAAATGTCGTAAACATTGTTTTTAGGGCATAACCCCAACAAAAAAGTGGGGTTGTTCGTCTATTCAGAAAAATGAGTCTCTTGAACCCACAGAACAGAGATGAGCGTCTGTAGCCTGCGCTTCCAAGGAGGTTCCACCACCTTCCTCACCATACCGGCCTCTGGTCTATCTCTTTTTCTAATCCAATGTGCCCTAGGCCCTAGCTAACCCCCACTTTTATTGGTCGCTTGGCAATGTCCCAAATCCTCTCTCAATCTCTCTCGTTATTCCGTTAGTATAATATTACCATAATATTCCTTACTTCTTCCGTACCCTATGAAAACAAGAAAACATTTGTTTTGAAGTCTAATTAACTTATAATGCCCTAACCGGTAATGTTCAAAATTTAAACCCACATGAAAAGCTATTCTTAACCATCGGATCAAATGCTTAATTGTCTCTAATCAAATGCTCCCCCCTATATAAAATCTTCTTTTTAGTGATAAAAAAAATTGCTTATCTCCAATGGGGTCCTTCCAATTAATTGAAATAACTATGATGATGATGACTATTAAGTGAATTAATGATAAGAAGAGTTGCAGAGATATCATTAACACTAATAGCAGTGTAAGACTACATTCTGTAATGACAAGAAGCTTTGAGTAATTTCTCCACACTAAGAGGAGAGGACGATCCATTTATTTATAATGTTTGATTGGAGTGATTACAACAATTTACAATTAATGTAGATTCCTCAATTGATGAGGATATCCAAACTAAACAAGGAATAGTTTTACAAGACAATATATACAAAGAATATTTTTGAATTTTGAATTGCCCA
Organism: Macleaya cordata; assembly: GCA_002174775.1. Taxonomy (NCBI): domain Eukaryota; kingdom Viridiplantae; phylum Streptophyta; class Magnoliopsida; order Ranunculales; family Papaveraceae; genus Macleaya; species Macleaya cordata. Next base: position 52,003 of record MVGT01002747.1, read on the forward strand.
AGTTTCCAATCTTGTAATATATACCAAAGATGTTTGGTCAACTAAGATCATGGTCGTTATTCACCTCTGATTGATACGGTCTTCTTAATACATTCACTAATAAACCAGCAAAGGTAGGTAAGAAGAATGCTCTTTCAAAATTCAAACTGGAAGGGAGGGTTTACTTGATTATAAAATTCAGGGGTACTACTGTAATTTTTTATCTGAATCAGGGGAAAAGAATCTTTCTCAAAAATCCACTTTTTGAAACAAAAGTAATCAGATATAGAGCCATTTGTTGAAATCTAATCTAAACAAGCCAATGACTACAAATCATTCAAAAACCTAAAATGCTCCATTAAGAATCAAATATCCTCCTAGTGCAGGTCACCTTTGTGTCCCCATCTCAGATATTTTGAATTTTGATATGCCCAATAGTAATGAAATTAAGAAACAAAAAGAAAATAAAAGAAAGAAGTTAATAGAAAGATAAGACCACCCACGGTAACCAAAGAAACAAACTTAGAATCTCTTTCTAGTTTGTTGGGTTTCCATAGCTTTCTTTCCTGCCACAATTTCATCAAAAGCAAGACTTCTTTTGTTCCAAAAATTGAACCACCCACCCTAAAGAAAAGAAATCCCACCTCCATTTTTTCACCAGAAAAACCTTCACTCAATTCTCATCTCTCCTCTTCTTCAATCCCAAGTATTCTTCTGCTCTATCTTCTAACATGGTTCAGATAAAAACCCTTGACAAACTTGGTATCCAAGCTGATTCCAAGAACTGTATTAAATCTGAGAGAAAGGCCAAGGCAATAAAATCATATTCTTCTCCACATACAGATATAAGAAACAAAGGAGGAGGAACTGAGTTGACAAGAAAATGAAGAAGTCGAGAACATTCAAGCTCTCAGATTCAGAGATCTTAGGATCAAATCCTGTTAAACAAAGAAAATCATGATTAAATTCGTCGTCTATTGACGAAGCTATTGCTTTTGTCACACCAGAGAAGAAGCCAAACTCGATCAAGATATCTGATAATTCACCTAATTACATGAAGTCCACCAATAGTTCAAATGCAAAGAAGAAGCGCTCGCCAGTAAGTCCATATAGTAGTACTAAAACCAGTTATGAAAAAACGAATCAGATTTGGAGGGATGCAAATTTTCGAAAACTTCATTCTAGTTCTGATCACAAACAAGTAAAAAGTTTAACAAAGACATCTAGTTTGAAACCAGTGAAGACTTTAACAAAAACATCTAGTATGAAAGTTGTGAGGCATTCGAAGAAAAGCTCCAAGACTTCTCTACACCAGAAGCAAAATGTTGGCAGAGCTACCTGTTCATCCACCCTGAAGGATTCAAAGTTTCCTGTATTTGTTATGATTCATCCGGAGGGAACTGAATCTGAAGGAACTTCAGTTGTGAAGGTCATGCCCATACACTTACTGTTCTCTTAATGGCCATTGTCACTCCCCGTCGCCTCCATTAAAGCGTTTTTTGTCAGCAAGGAGACGTTTGCTGAGGACCCAGAAGAGTATGAGACTTGAAGGTCTATCTGTTGCTGATACGCTAAAAAGTGTATCACTTAAAATCCCTGCACTAAGTAAGATCGTTATTGAGTATAGTAGTAAGCAAGGGTCATTCCCGCAGAAGATTGTTCCTAATTTATAAGTTATTGACACAAAACCAACTAAAACTAACTA